>JAPMOB010049095.1:0-41003 GCA_029875015.1 Lepomis gibbosus | reverse complement strand
CAACTTACCTTTTTTACGGTTTTCCACAGATCCATCCTGCTTCTTGTCTATGGAAAAATACACCACATGAAGTCAGTAGTAGTAAGTAAAAAGAGAAACTGATGAGCAATATACAGTAACTGTACAATTAACCACTATTGTAAAATATTATGTATGCATATTATGTGATAATGCCTTTTATGAATATCTTTTGGACTGTAGGTTGGACAAAAGGAAACATTTAAAGAGGTCAATTTGGGCTGCATTTTTCACTATTTCAGACGTTTTATAGACTTAAAGATTAATCAAGAACATATTCTGCAGATTAATTGATAATGAGAGGTTGCTGGCCTATACATAAGCAACTGCGGAACCTCCTGCAGCTTAGCCTTGGACCTTAATTCTGCTGCTGAGGCCCTAAAGAGGCATGCAACTTTGTAACCAAGTCTACACTATACATATTATGCACCAGCCCAGCCTTTTCTGCTTTAAAAAAAAAGACTCACTGGAAGATGATGCTATCGTCCAGTGAGATGCAAAACTGGTGGTATAAAATGGAAATGTCCACGCAAACAGGTCCACCTGCCATATACATATGAATATATAAACAATGAGCACACTAACTTTTTCTCTGTTTCTTTTTCTCCTCCTTTTCCTTTTTCTTTTCCTCTTCGTCGTCTTCATCTTCCTCTGCACTCCCAAGTAAAGTGAAGATAATTCCAGTTTGAGAGTTGACACCCACAGCAGTGACCAGCATTTTCCCTGAGCCTTCCATTACATGGGTGCCTTTGGACAGAGGACGAAAATACAAGTCAGTCAATAAGGGAGGGAGGAAAAGGGTATGTACAGTATCTGACTAAATGAAACGTGCAATGTTTCACTTTCCAAGATGACTTATACCATTGTTTCTGTTTATACTTTGGCAGGAGCCTAACCCTGACCAAATATACATTTCTAACTTATTTGTTGTTTTGATTTTTTTTGGTTCTAACTAAATGTTGAGCTAGATTCCTTTGCTTACTGAGAAGGTGGTTTAGCCAGGCTTTCAAGTGGCATGTTCAGCTACAAACAAGGAGAAAATAAACGCAGGTTGTCAAATGGAGGCAACAAATACAAAAAAGGAATGGTGCACTTGCAAGTAAAAAGAGACAGAAACACAGTCACTGACAAAAAAAATACCCTGCAAACATTTAATCAACAGGCTTTAATCAAAAGCCAATTGTCACTCTGGGTGGATTAATGGAAATCTGAGAGGCTACAACAGGGTTTCTTCCAGAGTGTAATATCTCGGGGTCTCCAACCCTCTAAGGGCACGGGAAAATCTTGTAGATTCACAGAGAAGAAGCAAATAACAGCAAAGAAAACAGAGAGAGAGAAAGACTGAAAAGAGAGAAGAAAGCATATAAAAGTTCCTTCATGCTTGTGTTAATTAAAAGGATGCTTTCCTTTTATTTGTGCGAGTGATGGCAGAAGGGATACAGCCCGTGCACTAAGGGAAATCAAAAAGCAGTAGTGGAGCAATGTGTACACATACAAAATACACCCCTCTCTCTTGGATGTGTGCCAGCGCAGTGCCACATGAATTACACAAGAAGTGTTTCTCCACAAGCCATACACACTGAGTGGAGCAGTGAAGACAAAGCTATCAGGCAGCACAAACACAGTGTAGAAAGGGGCTTTGCGCACATGAAATGGACTCTACACAGCAAAACTGAAACTATTACAGCTTTATATCTGGGGAGTGTTGGATGGCTGTTAATTGATTACACTGAGCAGCAGGATAGGGACACAAAATTCACTTTCAATTTCTAATCCAGCTTGTCACTAAAGCCATGCAAATTAACGCTACAACACTGAATACACATAGAGACTTATCTTTAAAAGCATAGGGAAATTAGCCTCAGAGCAGGAGCTGTGCACTACACTGAATAATGATGAATTCTCGCCGTTTTACTACTTTCAGTCTGCAGCTGAAATGGTTCATTTGTGAATAATCAAAACATAAAAAAATCACTTAGGGATTTCAGCTGTTCTTAGTTGATTTAAGTAAAATGTTCTAGCCGCAATAAAGCCTCCGTGTCAGGCTAGTAGTCAAATTACCTCACAGATGACAGTATGCTTCAATCATATGTCTATTTTGGGTATTTTTACATTGTTTTACTAGAACAATTTTTTATTACGTGCTTAACATCAACTTCCCCAGCGACCTTCCCACTGTAATAAAAATAAATGCATTTTATTACGATGAACCTGCAGAAGGGTCATCTCTCATTTAATTTTAATAAAAGACTGAACTCACCAGACTTTGAAGATTACTGTGTTATCTGAAATTAACTTATGCCTACGAGCACTGCAGATCTTTTCTACATAGCAAGTCAAGTTTTCAATCAAAATCTCTGTCAAAAATCACAGCCTTCCTTCATTGTCTTGTGGCAACAAACAGCAAGAACAGAGCTTTTGAGAAATAAAATTAAATTGAGACTTTGTGTTACCTGATAACAGCATTGGATCTTTTTCTTGTGTTTTCTTAACATGGTCAGACTCTCCTGTGAGCGAGCTCTCGTCGATCTTCAGGTCGTTGCCTTGGATGAGGACTCCGTCGGCAGGCAAAAGATCACCTGAAACACACACAGATGAGATCATCAATTTCAAGGAACAACAGTGTGCAAAAAATTTGAACTATAATTTTTCAGTGGATCTCAGATTACTTTATATTGATCCTAAGCATTCTTTGATATATTTATATTTTATCCATCAAATAAACATGACATAACTGAATAACTTAAACTTAACAATCGCTTCTTACCATATTTTACTTGTGCAACGTCGCCGACCACAATCTCAGCCACGGGAATTTGGATAACTTGTCCTCCACGGACGACAGTAAATTTCTGTTCCTGCTCGATGCGGCTCTGGAGGCCCCTAAACTGCTTCTCTTTACTCCAGTCGTTGAACGCTGTCACCAGCACCACACAGATAACGGACAGAAGAATGGCGGCACCTTCGATCCACCCTGCTTCCGACTCATTTTCATCCTCCGCACCGCCAGCTGCCCTTCCACAGTCTGCAGAGGGACAGGGGCAAATCGTTATACTATTTGTATTCACTGACAACTATCACATAAGTCACCTTATCACATCATCCCATCACTCAGGCACAATAAAATGCACAAACTGAGGCTAATAAGAGCTTGTATGTAAAACACTAAGAACAGCACATTTCACTAGATACTTACTGTGAAATAAATTAACTCAATAAATGAGGCAGGGACTAGCAAGCACTTGTTTAACATAAAAAACCTGCGCTACACATAAATAGGCTAATAAACAATTCACAACAACGTGGATCAATAAATAAAATTGGAAACAGGATTGTAATGAAGTGTTGTTGCTTACGTGTTCTTTCGGCTTCTGGAGGTCTATAAAAAGAAAGGCCTAGTGATACTACGGCTGCCACTTCCAGGATAATCAGTGTGACATCCTGTAACGCCTCCCACACTAACTGTAAGAAAGTTTTGGGCTTTTTGGGCGGTATCAAATTCTGCCCATAGACTGTTTTCCGCTTCTCAATGTCTGCAGGCTGTCCACTTAAACCTGGGGAGGGAGAGGCAGAGGACACAGGCATTCCATTCGTTATGTCTTCCATTATAAAAATCCATCTTGGAATTCAATGTTAGACTGCAAAAAATCAGATATTCACATCAAAAAGAAAGCCTTAATCGTGTGACACGTGATTTGAGCACAGATGGATGCATTACTGTAGTTCCCAGGACGAGAGCTTGTCACTTAGCTGTAGCTCTCGTCACTGGGCCTCTGAAAACATTAACCCCAAAAGGAATCAGCATTTCTGACAGGACACTGTGGAAGCCACAATGCTGGGCAACAATGAGACACATTCTGTGGGCATGTTAAACATTTTCACCTCTTTCAGTCATGCAGGAGAATGTGAGAACAGAGGTCAAATCTAATCCTGTAAACTGCCTTTTTTAAAAATACAATGACCGACTGACTAGAGAGGTTGAATCAGCTTTCAGACTCACAGGTGCCCATGTATACTACTGTCCTGTTGTAGAGTCATGTCCCTGACACATCACACGTCTGGTTTGCCTGAGACCCATTCATCCATGTGCACAGAGACCATTCTGCAACAACCCATTCAAATGCCTCCACATTCAAGGCACAGTCATATATTCAAAAGGGACTTCCCACATTTGATGATGCATGACAGTTTTTCAGTTCTATTCATGCCGACTGACTGTGTGTGGGTGCCTGTGCAGACTAGATGGGGCTGTGTGTGTGCGTGTGTGTGTGTGTGTGTGGCGGAGAGGAGGTGGAGCAGAATTGGGGGGCCAGGCAGGAGTGACTGTGTGAAACTGCTACTGACAGGCAAATGGGGGTGTGTGAGGGGAGAGAGACTAACAGAGTGGAGCTACTGACGGCTGAAGGGGGCGGCATTCGGAATAGCATTGTCTTAATAGGGAAAAAGGATTGGAAGGGTCAACATATGGACAGAGAAATAGAAGGACAGGCATACATACACTAGAGGTGCAATGCAAATCATGACACCACATTTGGATAATAGGTCTGTGTAGTGAAAACGTCATACAGTATGGTGTGTTGTTATTTTGAGAATCAGGCAAATCTCCTTCTCATATGCAAAGATATGATGTCATAACAGAACACCGATGATAGCAGAACTGCAACAATTAAGTTACTCGACAAGTTGTTTGACAGAAAATGAATCTTTGCCTATTTTGAAAATAGATTTAAGTTAGAATTTAGTAATTTTTCGAACAAAAAATTATTCTCAAATGTCCAGACTGGATGATTGTTTTTGTCATATATGATAGAGAACCAAATACCTTTGGGTTTCTGACTGTTGGTCAAATAAAACAAGCAATATGAACACACTTTCTTGGGCTGCTGGAAATGGTAACAGGTACTTTTTCACTATTTTCTGACATGTTATAGGCAAAACAAATCATCAAAAAACAATTAACAGATAATAAATAAAATTGTTGCAGCTGTAGACTTTAGTTAGATTCTGGTTATTTTAGACAGAGGGAACAGGTTTCGCCATGTCAAGTCAAAGCGAGAAAGATGAGGTTATGACAGTTTCACAAAGAACTGCTTGCTGACATTGAAATCATTAGAGGAATTTGTCCACGTGCCTGCCATCTCATTTTAATGATCTACACATAGCCTCACTATCCTGATTAAACTTTCTTTTCAGTACACAGTGCAATCTGAGCGCACTGAAATAAATAATGCATTAAATACTACCATTATCAACTGTAAACCTGATATCTTTACATCTCTCATACACTAAAACAACTACTGGTTGCATCGTGTTTCGTCTTTCACTTTTAGACAAAGTCAAGTTAACATTTTGATACAGAAGTTTCCATCCGCATTCAACGGTTATTAAAACACAGTCACCGTGTGCATTATCCAGCAGTAAAAAGGCTGCTTTTGGGATTTTTAGGTGGGTTGTTGAAAACAGTGATAGTTCATTATCAATTAATTACGTAAATCATTTTTGCTTAATCAATCTGCATGTAAAATATCAGAAAATAAATGAAAAATGTCCACAAAATCTAAACATGAACGCTTGCTTTGTCCGGCCTACAGCTCCAATTATCAAAGTTGGTGATTCATTTTCTGAACTGAACTGATTAATGAGTTCACCTTTGAGCTCTAAATAATTTAAGATACTTACAGAAAATGAGCATTGCATTTAATGTAAATCAAAACTGCTTTGTCCCTGTTGATTCTTGCTGTAAATTAACATAATGCACAAATGATTAATGACAATCGAACTACTCCTGAAGGAATTGCTTCAATCTATTCCTAAAATGGGGAGGTCACTGATAAGCAGACTGGTGCATGTTGTGTACCATTGTGTCTTTAGAGCCAATTTAATTAAAACAGGGCCTCTCCGTTTCATCTTTCTTGTTTCACTGTTTAATCGCTTGCTTTAAACGAGTTTGGTCTACTTCATTATAAGAAGAAAATAATACTGTATCACTAGCTACATCGTTAATTGACCTACCAACCTAACACGAAGACATACTTCTAAAAGGGAGGTGAGAAAAATGAAGATGACTCATCAGCACAGCACATTAAAAGGCTATGGGGTTTATCCTGAATAGCTGCCTGTTGCTTCTCACTGGCTGTCTCTCACCGTCTGCTTTAATTCTCTATGCCTCTAATGAAAACATGTTGACAGCTAATACCCCTTTCAATTTTACGCCACATTTTCCCTTAGTATTAGAGCAATAAATACAAGTGACAGAGGACAATCAACATGTCGTCCCTCCATTGGATACACAAACAGAAAATAGGTTGGCCTTGGCCCCTCACATCATTTTAGCACCCAGAGTCTGTCTCAAGTCAAGCAGCTAATCATTAACAATTTAATTTGGATGCTTGTCCCCAGCTGACCCGTCCAAGTACTGTCATTTTAGCCACCTGCGATAGGTCAAGGTAAGCCTTCGCTCGGGGCCTGGCACAATTAAATCAAATAGGGTCACATTTTTTCGTTTACTGCCTTCACATAACTGTGTGTGGGTAGAGATGTGCCAACACACTGTCCAGTACAATGGGCCACCCCTCATTGGACAAACTGCTTCCATGCACATAATACCCTACTTTGTGCAAACAAAAACCCTTTCTTCTCACTTGTGGTAAATGTCATTAGAAAATTAACCAGAACCTAGATGGGAAATCAAGGGAAGAACTGCTAGTATGATGAGTGTGACTGCAAATCACAGTGCCCGTCTGAATGGCAGAAGTTTGTCATAACATTTATATATACATGTAAACAATACATTATAAGTAGAGCTTACTCAAACAGATGCCAGTCAGGGCACTGACTTACACAGTGCTTTTCCATTCCCATGAGAACATTCTTTATGTAGATTAATTTAATTAATAGGTGAGTTGAATCAAAGAAATTGGTACTTTACTTAATAATTTGTTCACCTGTGTGTTGTCAGGTTGAACGTCCTCAGTGACCTTTGTTACATAAGCAAAAACACACAAAAAAGTGGGTATGTAAACATGAAATAATGCTCACCAGAGCTGAACAAGAATAAGTGGATTATGGGATTCCATCAGCTCTGACCTTTCCATCAGAGGATGGTGGTGGGGTGGCGCAATGGATAAGACGCCTGCCTTTGGTATGAGAGACCTGGGTTCAATCCCCTGCTGTGACCCATCCACCATTGTGTGAGCAAGACACTCCAGAGGTGTGATCTCTGACATGTATAGCAATTGTAAGTTGCTTTAGATAAAAGCATCAGCTAAATGTAGAATGTACATCATGTAAAGAACACACAATAGGTACACTGGGAAAAGTCCACTTAAATACTAAAAGTGTGCCTGCCATTTGATAAAATTATTCGGTTTCTATTAAATACTAAAATAATATGGCCATTAGCTATCATTTTAGCAATTACTTCCCATTGCTTCTTTCCCATTTACAAGTGATCGGGGCATTTTAGGTGTTGTTGCATGTAAGCAGATTCTATGTTAATGAGCTTTGCTCAACAAATGGAACAGCAGTGTGCTGCACCCTCTTTACTACAGCACGGTCATTTCACTTCCAAACAGTAGTGTTAAACAGATATTTTGCAATTTCACAGAAAGTTTGCGTTTTAGTAATACTTTTGTGAAACTAATACCACCACTCAACTCAGGAATTTTGGGAAGACCACTAATAGCATTAGATAGCTAATGCTCCACCTGGCATGCCATACTGGAGAGGCAGGCTAGACTACGAATACAGTAAAGCCAAGAGTCTACACAAACATTAAATATCTGAATGCTCTGTAGGATAGGGTCTGATCAGTCCGTGGATACTCAAAGACTTAAATAATGTTAAAAATAATGTAACAAATTAAGACACAAGAAACCAATTGTTAGCTCCAATAACAGAAGCGGGGCCTGGCCATATGCTACATGCACTCACTGGCTAAAGCCCATCTAATCATTTTGAATTCAGACATGAGGACAAGTTATACCAGCCACCTGAATTACAAAGAGTAAACTATCACTTAACAGTCTGAACCATTGAAGCTTACAGAGAGCTTTTCAGCTTTTGTGAATTGCAGTCCAATTGTGCAAGCCTCTCAGCCCAACAGGCGACTGGATCAATAGGCTGGAACCCAAATATTTTACTACACTAATATAGCAATCGACAGGGAATAACTGTGAAAATAGGGGGAACACTGTCTATAATATTGATGAGAGGTGGCCTTGCCCATTTGATGAGTCTAGTTATGCAGAGGATCCCATTGGGAGAAAAGAAATGCTGTGGTGTTAGTAGGGCTTGTTGAAAATACTGACAACAGCATGGTTTAGTTTTTCCCTCCCAAAATTATAAGTGAAAACAAGAAATGCTTGCCACCTTTGTTTTTACCCACCCAAGCAATAACGCAGCTCCTGTAGGTATGTTTCAAAGTCTTTTCTGGCCGTCTATGGCTGCTTTAAGTTTTTAAACATTAACTGGGTTGGGTGCACAATATAAAGTAGCCTAAATGCAGACATCTGGGTACACTTTGGAGTACACTATGACCCTGAGCTATGACATTCAATGCTGAGAAAAATGTGATAAAAGGATGGGAATTTTGTTTCAGTACTCCAGTGATTCAGTATTGCTCTTACAAAAAGCTGGGGGACTCACAAAAAACAAGAAGGGTCACAACTAATGCAGCAGGGGCTTAGATGTTTCGACTCATCGAGCAAGACCATGACAAATAAGTGGACCCCACTTTTCATTGGACGCTCCCTGCCTGGTAACACACATTTCTTTCAAACTCCATGCCCCAAGTACATAATGTCGGCTTCCAGTTTAAAAGTGTCAACCCCAAGCCAAAGACAAGGTAACCCTGGTGACATCACCAGTGATATCTTCTCAGTGCTTGAAAAAGCTCCTACAAAAGCCACAGAAACCAAACTGTTTTCAAAAGCCAAGTAGTAATCCCCATGATGAGTAAACTGATTTTGATATCTAAAAAACATGGAGATTCCCCTTAACGGTTTCTGAAGTTTATATAACTGACTACACAACTAGGAAAAAGAAAATAAACAGAGAGATGGAAAACTGAAACTTAACGGGTTCTAATTTCATGACGGTTGCTTCCTGATGCAGAGAAAGAACCAGAAAAAAAAAACAACAAAAAAAAAAAACACAGTATCCACACACACAGGAAGTCATGTGAGTAACACCAGGCCACAACTGCCAGAGCTTCAGGTATTCGCGGTTCCTCTCTTTCCACCACACAAGGTGATCCTCAACACTAGGGCTGCACGATCATGGCCAAAATGATTATTCTGATCTATATTGAGATCAAAATTATTTATCACTATTATGCCTTGATTTTGGGACAACATATTTTTATTGCACTTTCAAATTTAAACAAACAGGCAACTGTTAATGTACAAATCTTTGCATCAAAATAAGACTGGTCCTTAAAGTGCATCATCTCCTAGAATCAATATATAAATAATATTTTACCCGGAAAGTCCACTGAGTCAGGCTACTGCTGCGCCATGGTTTTATTCTGTCCTCTGCACAGCGTTAACTTCCACTGGAAGCATCTCAGATGCATTTCAGGAGCTGAGCACATTGTTGGCTTGTTGTTATTTTGTCCTTTCTGTGGTTCTACCTATGGCTTCTACTTGCTTACCAGCAACAGCTCTCTGCGACCTGGTTTTGTTCGGTTGTCTGCAGGGCTGCAGCTCCCACAGGGACCATTTCAGAGCATTTTGCCTGCCTGATTTTGCTGACATGTTTAGATTTTGTTGATTTGGTAATCAGTGTTTGCTTTTTGTGCTTCTTCTGTGATTAATGTGGCAATGTAGATAAATGTTTTGTTTGTTTTAGTATGCACAGGGTGTTTTATTTTGAAAATTGACTTGGTTCTCTATGCCGTTCTATGTCTGACTTTCTGCCCAGTTCAATGTGCTCTGTGCAGCTTGAAGTTGCTTCCGTCAAAAATAGGCTTGTGTATTCTTTGCTGAGCCGAGATCTGCATCTGGCATGCTTCTGGGACGCACTGTGTCTGATGGAGCATTGATTAGAAGGCCCACGACCAGCTCCAACAGCCGTGGCGAAGAGGACACATGCAGACCTGTGGACTTTGCAGTCTAGTCTGGACTGTAGCAACAGGAGGGCGAATGCACAGCCAAATCACCCCCTTGTCTGTAAGTTTAGGAAGCGCTTGCAGCAGAGTTTTCCATGAGCATGCATTTTAGACAGTGATATTGCCGTTGATCATGTTCATTTAACAGTAGAAAGCTACAATCGTAATTGCTATCAATATTCGATTAATTGTAAAGCCCTACTCACCACTTTAGAAACAGGGTTTGCATGAGAAGTACAGCATACTAGCAAAACTAAGAGACATGTTAAAATAAATATTTGATATAAACATTTGAATAAGCTTTTGGCAGTGCTCAGTCACAATTCAGAAAGGACATTGTACTCTTTTCAAACTAATAGCACTGAGTATATTAATTTCTGAACTAATTTTGAATCATGGTCCAGTGAATTGAAATGGGATATATTAGAGATATCCAGCCTTTCGTGGTAGCATGGAAAAAAGCAGTGGCAGTGCCATGGTAAATTACAAGTAGCCTAATTCAGGCTGACAGACCATGCTGGATACTAGTCAGTAGAGTGGTACATCCATGCACAGCTGCAACAGAGTCCAGTCAAACTTCTTTGGGTGGAAAAAAAAGGAGCTTGGAAATGTGGAGGATTAGGAAAGGATTGGCTTAAGAGGTTTGAGAAATGACCAACCAACTAATTATAAATCCCCTTTCAATTGTCAAGCTCCTGTAATCTTAAATGATGGCTTAATTTCTCAAGCCAGTGACGAGTGAGCTGATTGAAACTGGAAGTATCAAAACTCGGTGGCGGCCCACCAAGTGGAACAACACCTGCTGCGAGGGGAAACAAAATGTGGACCTATTCAAGCTGAACAGTACTGTGTGGTTGCATGTAACTGCAGATGTATGCCTTTATTTTGTACAGCAAGCCATTTGGCAAGAAGATTTGTTTTCATCAGGATCTAATCTAATATTTTTTCCACGTCTTAAAACATGTTTAATAATCTGAATATGGTAAATACAGACAGCTGATATGCAGACTATTGATAAAGAGTTTCACAGCTATAGCTGAGGTTGAAAGTAGTTATTCCTACTGATATTCCTAACATGCATATAGTATTATTTTTTTACCTTACCTATTCACACACTTACAGAGCAACCAATACCATGTTAAAGCCTTCCATTATTACTCTATCCATTCTTTCTTTGTAGCATAGACTAGGTAGAATGGGCGGGGAAGGATAAGTACATCACATCTGTGAACCCAGCAATGTCACTCATGCTATAAATATGACAGGACTCTACGTTCACTGACTTGACCCAGCCACATGCGTGTGGCTTATTCAGCAATTTTTCCTCAGCTCATACAATGGCTTATTGGTCTTCATAACAGACAGTGAAAGCAGCAAAAGAGACGGCATAGTGTACCTTGTACCCCTATCATATTACCAATAAATTAACAGGTCAAGATTTTAACAGCGGGGTAGTCGTTCTTATGTAGTGGGTTCGATGAAGCCCAGGAAATGTGTTCCTTGCTTTGAGACACTGAATAGAGGACCGTTGCTGCTACAGTGAATATGCGGTGCCGTTTTAATCTGGGATCAAACTGAAAATCCCCTCCCATGAGAGTTCAGTCAAGGTCATACTGGCGATTAGGCAGACCGTCTATAGAGAGACAAACTGAGACAGAGAGAAAGAGTGGTAGAAAAGGCGAAAAAAGAGAGGTGCTGTCAACCACCACTGCCCCAATGGGGTCCTCCTGTAGCCTAACTAGTAAACTCTTCATGATTAAGATTTTGCTTGTGGAAGTGTAAATCTGAGTAGACATTCAAAAGATGAATCTACTCCTTTCCCTAACATGTTCAAGTCATTACTCCCCAGCCTTACAGCCTCCGGTTTTGTCCGCCACATGTGGGACATTGACCTGCCTGCAGCCTGGTGCTGTGCCCAGGCAGACAGCTGGTCTGTCTGAAACCTACACACAGAAACACAGAGACACGCACACACAGAGACACAGAGGTGAAAAGGGAGAGGGGGAGGGTGTGAGGGACATATCCACAGGCCTTGAAATAGAGCAAGACTGGCCCAGGTCAGAGCCAGCCTGCCCGGCCACCTGTCTGGCATATGAGTTTTCCAAGGAAGTGATGTCAAGGTATCCACAATGTGGATGATATGGCCAGTGACACGCCTCCTAAACTATGTGTACACCACATAATCATTCCAACAGCATTCACTACTAGCACTGCTGAGAAAACATCCTGCATTTGCTCCAATTAAACATCATGTTGAGTGTAATGGAAACATTATTTTACCATCTATAGGTGATGTTTTTAACCGGCTGCAGAGTCCTTGAATATCCTCATAAGTTTCCCCAATTTTGCTAATCGCCTCTGTGCCTCTCAGTTCCATAAGGGAGCGCAGTTCTTTGAGCGTGCAGCCAAACTCTCCATCGTGGTTGGCCTCCACAATGGAGTTCTTCACCCCACTGTACGAGTTGTTCGCCATTGTCTCGCCGTCTCCCCGCTATGTTGTAAAGCGTTGCTGCTTTGGCTCAACAGTGGGGGCAAAAAAAATAAAAAAAAAGAGAGAAAAAAAAGGCGCTGTCCTGCAAAAGCTTAAATCCTCAAGAGTGCAAACACACCAGTCGTTCCCATAAACAGCTGAAAGGGCCCTTCAGAGGCAGCTGGAGTCATACAGTAGATAGCAGGGTAGGGATATTAGAACACAAGCCATTTCCCCTTGGAGAGCTGGGTTCCTAGTCTTTCATGGTGACTGAGGATCACCCACAGAGGCGGAGATCACCATGCATGCAGATCTGAAAGAGAAAACATACAAAAAAAAACAATGTCATTAGTGACACGACCAAGTGTCATTTCATGTACAGTACGGTGACGGAAGCCACGTCAAGCAGCACAGAGCAGATGAAACAGGCAGGCAGTCAGACCTAGAATGGCATCAAGCGGGAAGCTCTCCAATATGAAGCTGATGTGGAAGTCCCAAAAACCTGCATTCTATTGAAAATCCAGCAGGGGGAAAAAGCTTATTAGGATTTGGCTGTTCACTTTCTCTGGTGAGTACATTTAGTTTTAAGACTGTCGTTCGCTAGACAACAAGGTATCAGCCCAGTTAAAGTGAGTTACAGTTGCACCTAGCTAAGCAAGCTAGCTAGCTCCGCACATTGCCGTTAGCTCCGCCGTATCGTCTCTTCTGGGCACTTCCTGGTTGCAAAAACTGGACATGGCGGCGCCCTATCAGTCAAACTCGAGGCTTCAAAATGGCAGTCCACAAACAAACAGGTGACGTCACAATGACTACGTCCATTTCTTATAAATTTAACCAATGGCATAGAGAATCCAGACAATTTTCAAAATTAAACACCCTTTGCAGACTTCTGATCATACAATAAACAGTTGAAACAGACAAAAAACTAACAATGTAACTACGTAACCCTACTTAACCATGGTAGAAGCATAAAAATCAAGGACAACTGAACAAATAAGCAAAATCTGAACAAGTCAGCAAAATCAAACAGGCAAAACGCTCTTATTCTGACATGCTCCATGTGGATATGTACCCCTGCAGAGTGAAACAGAAATGGCTCACAAAGAGCTGTTATCTGTAGTTGAAGCACTCAAAATGACAAATTAACATCACGTTAACAACGTGTAGGCTGAACGCTCCACTGCTGAAACACTTCAGTGTGAGTTGATGCCAGACAAAACTGCAGCACAGCCGCGGCCTGTGTAGGTTTGGCTGGCACCATTATCCCACGTTTTCCTCCAATTTCGTTTGTCGTTGTAAAATGTACATGCCCTGTGCCCACTCCGATTGGTGAGTAGGACTGTAACGGGAGGTGCATGGAGCTTGTGACCGGTGAGCAGATCGGTCACACAAGGATGACAAAGGAATGACTTTGTAACTGCATGACTGTTTAAAATGGGTCAGATGCGCTCTACAATAAACCTACATTTTAATCGCTGTCTTCACTATTAGCTATTCGCGTTCTTTCAAATCGCAATTTTGATTTGAAAACAATTAATCGTTCAGCTCTACTGTCCAGGAAAACTTCCATGTTCTGTGACAAAATGAGATTCTTGAAGCTGGAAAGTTGAGCAGAGACTTTCTTGACAAACATGAGTCATGGTTTCACTTAGTCTAAGATCTTTAATGCAGCTGAAAGAAGCAACATTTCAGAGCCCATCTTCTGCAGCCTCTAATGTAAGGATTATGATTTATTGCTGACATCAGAAAACCATTGTCTTTTCTAACTTTGGTCTATATAGACACATACATTTATTTATTTGCAATACCATCATCTGTGTAGTTTCCCATAAGTGTATCGACCTATTACTGTATGAGCCATACTCCGTTTCTGTTATCATAACAGCTACAGCACACTTTACCAGACACTTACGTTGGAACATTTTTCTGCTGCATAAGAGGAAACATGGAAACCATTAGACAAAACCACTTGGCTGCTGAGACAAGTAGCAAAACTGCCTACAGCTATTGCCAAGAGATTTTGATTAGCTGTACTTGAATTGTAATAAAATAATAATTTTGTCATCTGGACAAAACACTTGTCAAGTAATGTGCTTCTCGGTCACAATATGTGAACAGAGTGGAGCATTAGCATTCAGTTATCACTCCGCTCCGAGCTGCTCTCTGGGTTTTTCCTCCATAGAGAATGTAAAAAGGTAGTCCTGTCCCCTCTGCAATGTTTATCTTCTGTTAATACAAACATCTTGCAGCTGTTTAGCAGTAAAGGCCTTACAGACGCATCTCTGTTTCTTGTCTTTGTTGGATTTGAACTGACTTACTTTGTTGCAATAGCAGTAAAATAAACTGACAAAAACTGTGGTCCAGGCAAATACTGTTTTCTAATTGACAGACGTATACATGTTAAAATTGCTACAATAATTTGCTAGCCAGTAGTTGATTACCTATATATGAACCTTAACATTAGCAAGCCCAGTAAACAAAAACAAGCATATTTCCATTTCAAATATGTGTTTACAATTCAAATTTTAATTTCTACTGTTACATGGCTGCAAAAACGTTACACAGAGCTACTAAAACTCAACAAACAGCACCATGTAACTTTTCTATGATCCACATTAAAATACAGTGTGACTAAAAGGGCACCTATTTATTTGTAGAACAACAACATAGGCAGTTGGGGCTGTAATTATTACAGACGTAGTACGGGAAATTACACACATGCTCTAAATGGAATAGGAAAAGTTTGGTGATGATCTTACTTTTAAATACAGATTAGAAAATTACAGTTACTTTACCACTATAAGGCCTACGTGCATGATAAAGAACAGCAGATGCCATGTTCAATAAACATACATTAGATCTATCATTGAAAAAAATCATAAAAAGCCACCGGCTTTCCGGCAGTGTAACTGGTGGGGAAACATAGTGAGTGGGGACCAAGAGACTGATTACATCAGAAAAAACCTTCTTTTTAATCTAATCAAGACTATCTGTGGCATCAGAGATCTCCATGGGGCGCTACATGGGACAGTCCATTCTAATGAGAGGCTGTAGTCCGTTCAGATTTAATCAGCCTAAACACAATGATGCAGATTCATTCATGTTGACCAAGATGACAGCAATTTGTCATGGTGCTACTCAGATTATAGAACCAAAATATTTTTTAAAAACTCACAAGATTACGAGCATACAACATTGTAATACAATTACATAGGCTGAAGCACTGCAAGTGTAATATGTTTTAATATTGGAAATATTCAACAACATGGGTTTGATTTCCAGTCTGAAACAATTTTGTTAAAAACACCGAACACACACACACACACGAACACACACACTGCACTATCAGGTGAAAAGCAAGGTCAGAACATAATTGACACTGCACAGGGAACCTGAACTCAGCAATCCAATCCATAAAGAAAGGCTTCACTGCATGCCGACAGGGATGCGTTTCTTTGTTTGGCAAAAAATGCTGCAGTTATTTCTCAAATGGTTGGGTGGTTTGCTTTTCTGGTTAAAACAAAAGGCTAAAGCATGTTTGAGAGAACACCATTCATCTGTCTTTACATCAAACAGGACTTCAAATATGCAACTCCAAACTTATAAATGTGTCAGAACTTTAAACTGGGACGCAGATGCAGAAGGAGAGAAAATGCAGCCTTTATTATTGCTCACTGCACAAATGAATGCTTGCAGCTTATTCCATTGAGATTCTTGGAAACTATTCTGTCACATGTTGAGATTCTATTTGGAGCCATCTGCCATGGAAAACGGGACAGAGTTTATTATTTATTACGTGGTATAATTGCAGGGCCGGGTGTATTACTGAGGTGTAAGAGATCGCAGAAATCTCTATTTTGCACACTCTTGTACTGACCAAAGGTTTAGGGTGAGGTCTTCAATGCCATGTCCATAAAGACATTTCATTATTTGAAAATGTCACGATAATGTGCTTCATCTATTAATTTCATATTATCATATCAATTATTACTTTTAACACCACTGCTCTGATTTCTATAAAAAAACATAAAGAGGCATTTTCTTTGGGCTTGGACCTAAATGCCAGAAAATTAAAACCCAACCCTTCGACATATGTCTACTTAAAAGATCATCTCTCTGTAGCCCAAGCAATATCCAGGGACTGATAGGCCGGTTACATCTCTCACAGCATACTGTGACTGGACAAGCCAGACATATTGGTGTACCTGGCCTTTCCATCATGATAAATGACATGTTAACTGTTGACAAATCCTAAAGCAAATCTGGTCAGTTATGCAACATTTTAGTGAGGCCCAATGACTAACCGGACAAGCCTCACAACTTTTAGATTAGTAAGTCATCCATACCATTTTTTCCCAATGGATTTCCATTTTTTTGAAAGAATGCTTTTAAATCAGATGACCTGTAATTTTCTCTGAATCTTCAGAGCACTTTTAAAAATTGTATTGTATTTTGATGAGAAGATACATGAGAAAGTTTAAATTCCTATACAAGAATGCTGACAGTGCTCAGCTCTTATGTACATCTTTTCATATATTTTACTGCTTCATTGCTTAGAGGTGAATTATTTACCATGTGCCCGACACCTTATTAAACTAAAATTAAAAAAAACTATACAGTATAAAACTCAATAGAATTAACTCAATTAAAATAAATCTGAAAAGAACAACTAGACCACTTGTAATGGAATCAGCACTCATTTTTAAATGTGTATACAGTCTTTAAATTACGCCTACTTATCTTTTATAAGGGTAGGAATATTTCACTAGCCACATGGGCAGAGCACATGTGCAGCCTATAGTAATGAATGTAGTTCTCTGCCTTCTCCATTTCAATGTCTTCAAGCCTTACTCTATGAGCCCTCTCCTACGTTCACACCCGCTAACCCCACGAGCAGCAACAACGCCAAGATGAAGGAACTGCCAACATTTGCTGCGCTGCGACAGTTTCGGATTGCGGAGCAGGTCACATGTCACAACAGTGGAAAATCATTGTGATTGGATCTCCAAGCCAACAGCTGGCATGGTATGGTTGAATGACAGAGGCTAAGGTTAACCCTTTCTACACAGCAGCAGCAAGACCATAGCTCAGTACAAAGATGAGGCGGTTTTAGCCATGGACTAGAGTCTTGTAAGTTGCAAGTCACTTCTCTACCTAAGGTATTTAAGGCTGCTATCACACATTACATGCACACTAAACCCACCACCCAGAAGGCAAGTGGAAACAAGTGGTGGACAACAGTGGTGGGCACCTCAGAAATATACTCATGTCTTTGTTTCCACACTAAGGAAACCCTCTGGCAGTTTGCACACCTCAACGTGCCAACAACTCGATGCAAGTCGAGGATAGCAATTCTAGGGATCCCTCTGCAATGGAGCTGCCTAATGCGAGGGGTGGTATTTTTAGCTTCCCCCAGACTGTCCCCTCCCCCCACAGCTAGCCGTTGCTGAACTGGGTCAGGCCATGTAAATGTGGATGGTACAAAGCAGAAGACACCCAGCCCTCCTTGTGCTGCATGGCTCGAAGCGGAGAGTGCTACTTCACCCCACAGGCTGGAACCTCTAAACGACTCTCGAACGCTGTCATGCTGCCAACTCACATGAACGCACAGTCAGAGGTGTCACCATCAACACACATTTCCCCTTTAGCTCTTCTTACTTCATGTATAGATGGGACATGTATTCGTCTCTAAAATGAAGACAAATCTTTTTTTTTAATCCAGATAAAAGTTAAAAGTTATCCAATATGAATTAGGAATGGGACATTTTCTTGTTGTGTACATAGGTAAAAATGCACCCAGCTTCTAACACAGCTGCTTTATTTGATTTGGTTAGGAATTTATTTTAAGTAATTACAATATATATTACAATTACAAACACTGATGTTTTATGCTATAAATAAAATAAGTGTTCTTTTGTTGTCAAATCTTTGTGTAAAGAAATTAGGTGTTCAGTTTTTTATTATTAAACTTAAAGAATATAAAGTGAATCATTTATTTAAATTTATCAATAAAAAATGTAAAGTTATATCACAAAATCCATGCAGGTGAAGCACACACAAGCCTGAACATGGGACAGCTTTTTGTCTCCTGGCATCATAACAGAGGAGACATAAAGAGGCCCCAAAATGCCCTAAAATATGAAGTATGACATGCATAACATGTCCGTGAAGAGGCCCTGTCAACACAATTCAACAAGATCAAGTCAAGATCTCATTAAATCCCTGCATGCTCAAGGGAAGGTGACTGAGTTGTTCCTACTGTGGCAATTAACAAAATACAGCTGATGTGAAAGCTTGGTCAACGTCAAAGCAGAAGGAGAATCCACAATTCATCAGTTACTTTGCATTTTGAAAACCTCACTGATGCACCATGTAAGAAGTCACACACAGTTCAGAGTATTCCAGTGTTTTGTCACAGTACAACTTTATCATCATAGTGAAGATGGTCATATGTTGCAATCATATACTTCTCATTTGCCCAACAATTTCCAAGCAGTGCTGAGTACTGAAAAACTATCCTGTTGATAGGTATAATTAATGACTAATATGTTTTTATAACACCATTTAAAAATAAGTGTTTTTTTTCACAAGACCGAATATACTTTAAAACATTTTAAGCACCAAATATTAATTGGATTTGTCTCAGCTTTAGTATTGTCAATGCTGTAGCCATCTTCCAACTGTGACTGTGAAAGGAGTATAAGGTTTTTCCTTTAGGAGGAAAGAAAACCAGCTGGGACGGTTTTATTTAGTCATTACAGAGTCCTTCATGTCCAAAGGATGGAAAATATTCCAAAATGGAGCATCTTTCATCCAGCCACTTTGAAGATGAGAAGCTTTCTGTGCTCTTTGTTATGTGTGATTCTACATAGCAGCTCAGTGGCCCGAGGTCTTGCCGCCCTGCCATTTGCTGTCGCTGTCTGACCTTGCTGTCCTTACCATTTCAATTTCAGGACACACTAGTGTTGAGCATTAAACTCAGTACACCAAGACCTGTGGTAGGGAATTTGTGACAGATGATTTGTCTATAGATGCTTAAAAAAGGTCTAAAGACAAGAAACCAGACTAAATTTAAATGGTTTGACAGACATTTTGAAACGTGATTTTTCTTATTTCATGTCACTCAAGTAATGTCACTAAGACTTTAACATTAGGATTATGACAAAAATCTATTATTTGGCTACACCAGTATGAGAAGGTAGCCGTTGACCTGTTTCCATTGGCCTGGTATAACAGTTTGGCTGTGTGGAGGAGATTACATCAGCATAGGATTGTGTACTTTATGCCACCTGTTATACGGTCAAGAACAACCAGCAATTTTTAACATTGAATCAACTCTGGAGTCTAGCAGTATGGTTATGTTTTATATACTCAGTCATGAAGCCCACCTGCTTTTCAGAGAAGCCAGAACTACAAAACAAATGCCTGGTAGACCAACTCATAGCATAGTCAGACCTTTTAGCTGTCTTGATGATTAATTCATGATATTTGCGGTGTGTGTCTTAGAATTGTTCTAGTGGCCAGGATCGGAGTTTATCCAATTAGTTTTGGTTTCTCTGCACCCATAATGTTAACCCCTGTGCTTTAAAATAGCAAATTAAATTTAGTCACACCTATGTAGGTTTGTTTCTACTGCTTTGCCAGGCAACATCTGAATGAATACTAAATAGTATTTGGTGTCAAACTCCTTGTAACCTAAAACCTTTGCTTGGAATAACCTTGGCCTTACAATCCACACAGAGAGAAAGATAAGCAAACTCCATCATAAGTAAATAGTAACATAAATACATTGTACTTAACGGTTAAAAAACTAGACTTTATTTAGATTTCCATGTCAGTTTACATGAGACTCAATGTCACCTTAGATTAATGACCTCCAGTGACTTGCTCTCTAAAATAAAGTTTTATACTAGCCAGTTAGAATAATTTTACTGAAGAACATGGAAAGAACCAAGGACAAATGTTAGCTACTGTTGCTATTAAGAACAGTAATTCATCTTTTTGAGGCTATGCTTGTAATTGGCTGAAGTGACAATAATATCGGTGGAAATATCAACCAGCTGTAAGGGGGGACTCATCCGTGATGACTTGACAGGCGATAAGAAAGTGCTGTCAGTATACTTCATTATTTTGCAGTGACTATCGCTGTGTGACTGACTACTACAAATCCCTGAGCCATGGGAGGCAAACAGCACTTATTTTAACAGCATGAGCTATAATGTTAGATTAGTAGAAATTACATACTCACCAGCATGGTTAATTAACCTCATATGCATTAAGGATGAAAACCTAGACATGTAATCTTGAAAGGTTGCAGGTCTAGAAATGTAAGTAGGGAAACACTATCCAGATGGACCACACTGCCAAGGAGGTCAATAGATCTTTTCCCAAAAACTATTTACAAAACAAGTGTAAGAACTACTGACTCATAGTCAGGGCGAGCAGTGCTGGCAATGGTCAGCCATTATGAAAAAGCATGGTATGCCTGGGAATAAGAAATGATATGATATTTTTGTCATTCTTGAGTGACAGCAACAGTCTGAGTTCAAAGGGCTCAAACACAGCAACAGATTGTGTTACTGACAGTTTAAGTGAATCATTAAACAGACTCTGAATCCCTATATGCTCAGCTAGATATCTTTAATGAAATATCAGTCTTTGCTAATCTTGGCAAATATTTTTCTAATGCAGTAAAATCTAGAAAATTCAGACATTACTGTTCAAAACTGAATCGCAATTTCAAAACTATCATTACATCTAATATATACTCTGCAGCAAAGACTATTATGCCTGGCCATGGAATTTGCTTTACATTATATATGACATTCTATTATGTAATATCTCTAGGGACAACATAGTACAGTGACTGGCACACCTTTCATCATTCATGCATCACAGTCCAATCACTTCACAGATCAAGCTAAAGTCTGTGTTCAAATGCATTTTGATAAAACCCCAACACTATTTGCAAACCACTGTAGGTTCTCAAGCCATTGCACAAACGCAGGAAGACACTGCTGGCGCTGCAGCAAAGTGGGTGCTATTTAATTGGATAAGGAGTGATCCCTTCAACTAGACACCAAAAGGTGCTCAGTGGCAGCACTCCACATCAACCTAGAAACTTGCATGCAATCCTAGGGAAGAGTGAAACTATATTGTCCATCAAGGTCGAGAGAGTAATACTATTATACGCAATCAACTTGCGGTAGTTGAAACGCTTTGGAAATGCGAGTTACATTACCGTTATACGGTCCTTTAAAGCGACGTGGTACGTTCAATGTTTAGCCTAACGTTAACTGTTTTAGATCTGCTGGCGCCGTGCTACTCAAAGGGAACGATTTTCTGCTAATGGTGATAAAGCTTGCACTGATGAGAATGGCGGGTTGCTACTGTGACATTTAGGCTTGGTAGATGACATGATAAGATAGGCACGGTGTAGAACAGTGTTTCCCATAAAGACACCCTCCGTGGTTGGGGTTAGGGTTGAGGTTCAGCATCGACAGGCTGACATTACGGTTAAAGGCTGAGTTCAGGGTAAGGTAAGGGATAACACGACGTTACTGAATTACACATTTATCGTGTCCATTCTCTGGTGACAAATAAGCCGGCAAAATAACTTATGCCAACATAGGTGCCTCTCTGAGCTCCCCGAATTGTTCGCGTGAGCAGCAGCAGGCAGCGCGTGGAGTCCAACACTTGGAGAACACCACAGGCCCCCAATAACGATAGCGTACAGACATTATCTCTTTGCCAGTAAAAGGGGGTCCACATAACGTTAAACAGACTGAATGGCATGTCGTAAAACGCACCCCAAATGTAGAATGAAATAACTTACAGTTCACTTTCTCGTAACGTTCCGGAAGAACGTCCAAAGTTAAAGCACAGACTGTCTCTAATGATGAGCCTCAGTGTGTAACGTTAAACGTCAATGTGCCGTCCACGACAGAGTCCAGAGTCGAGTGTGGAGTTCACTGTTAAAAAACAACGTTCCAGGCTAGCGTACTATGTTAGCCAACTAGCTCCCAGGCGTTAGCGTATGTTGATTGTAAAGAAGGAAAATGCACAAAAGCCATTTTCCAACTGACTGACAAGTCAAAAAACTTCGCCCAGGGTAATGCGGAAGTCTAAGTAAACTAAGCACAGGCAAAGAAAATCTGGCAGCATCCTGGCTGATTAGCTACCTGGGTTGGAAAGCGAGACGCCCAATGTCAGTAACGTATCCAATATATAACGTTAGCTAACGATGTTAGCTTGGTAGAAAGCTAACTACCCAATGCAGCTACCCACCGGTGGCTGGCCCTCGCTGATCACTGCAGACAAAAATTAAGACTTAACCGCTCGTGCTCTTCTATGCACCCCTAAAACACGTGGAAGCAGCCCTCCTCTTGTGGCATTTTGACGCACTATCACAGAGAATATAACGAAAAATACTTACTCCGTTCTCTGAACAGCACCCCAGATCCCTTTCTCTGTTGAACTCCCCCTCAGTCTCACCACAGACTAGACTCTCTACCCTGATCTGAGGTAAAATCCCGCCCACTGTGCTGTCACTACCACAGCCAAAGTTTCCAAGCAGAACTATCAAGATAGATACCGTCTCATTGGAGCCTTAAACTCATGTCCACTAGACCGGAAACCATATTAGCATCAGAATACTTCATTGGTCGAGGGGAAATATTTGCACCATGTTACCACAACTATTGTAACCAATAGCTAACTTATCCAAAGACTACTGATGAATACAATAGTCATTCATAAAAGATCACTTAGTCACAGTATTGGTGCAGACCAACAGCACTTGCTTTTTTCATTGATACACTAAAATGATTTGTTGCTTTAATGCTATCATCACTTTTCTAAGGCATTATAATCTATGTGAAAATATATTGGACTCAATTTGAGACTCAGCCAGCCTACTGATCAATGACTCCAGTTTCTCTCACGTAGATTTTGACGAAGGCGGAAGTAGACTGACGGGAATCCTCTCGCTTCGCCTAGATCCTTTCTGTCATAACACCGCCGGGGACATGTGATGCACGTCAAAAGGAGGATGGGTATGGACCACTGGTGTGGATTCCCATTGGCTTAGCCAGCATATTAGTCGCCTATGGAAACGGTTACGTCATGATCCCCTCGTACTCCCTATTTGCTCCCGTGTCGCTTTATAATAATAGGATTATTCAACAGTTCCCCCATCATATAATGCAGCCTGTTATATGTACGCACCGAAGCCTAACTGCTGCATCGTTTCTGCTGTCAGGCTGCCTGAACTCCACCTAGGCTACACAAGGCTCTTCCCCTGGCGCCTAATAAAACCTGACGTCATTCTTTCCATGACGTAGCGCTTTTTTCTTCTTCTGTGGATTCAATGCTTGTATTCTTTGCAATTATTCAGTGAGAAAGAGGCACACACTCGATAATCAGCTCTTCTATTACTGGGGCCAACTGTCAGTGAAATGCAATGAACTGCATTAGATTACAATGTAAGCAGAGGTCCATCTTTCCTCTTACCATTCCCTTAGACTTCTATTATGCAATAGACATTACACAGCACATTAATAGTGGGCAGAGTAACCACTTTGCTTGACAATTGTGCTGCAAAAAGTATCCTATGATCACCTGGTACATTTTAAGATAAGTGCATTTGTGAGGTGCAAATCAGTCTAACAAGTCAGTGACTTAGAAATGAAGGGCATTAAAGTATTATTTCAGTCAAGGTGAATAATACATCAAAACATCTTGCCTTTGTACAGACCATGTCAGGTAAAGAAACTGTCTTTTGACAAATGACTTTAACTGAAGTTTTGTGGACCTCAAATTACAAAAGACATGAGTGGTAGATGATAAACAGAAAGTAACTCAGATTAAGGTCAAACCTCAGTGTAATATACTTGCTGTTTTGACATAATGGGATTTATCATTAACACAACAGCCCTCCTAAGTGCCTATAAGCATTCACCTCTTCAGATTTGTCAAGTTCAAGAATGTTCAACTTATTTATGACTGCTTGCAATTTTAAAAAATGAAAATGCCACTTTAGAACTTGTCGTGTCAGATCTACGTCATGGGGAGAAGAAATCTGGAAAGGAAGAGGAAGACAAGAAGCAAGAGAAAAAAAACTTGATTTATGTAAGTTGACTTATGCAATCATTTGGTCTTATGTGTGTGATTTGACTGAGTTGGTTCAGTCAAAAGAAGAACAGTCAAGTTGCACAGACAGGCAAAATGATTTGTACATATTGTGCTGTGAACAACAGTACAGACAGTATAATGTATTAGATATTTAACCCTGGATTCTGTAATATGGTAGCATTTGGATGTGGTTAAATCAATCAACATTCAATAAATAACATGGGTAGAATTTTGACAAATGTTTACACAAGCTGTCATTGAAGTTATGCAGTCAGTCAAGTCTGGGTGTCACAAGTGCTTCACCACACCCTTCACACATTTAGCTATCAGTCAATCTTCCACTCTCAAACGTCAAACTAGAGTTGTTTCATGGGGGAGCTACAGTGCTTATGTTTGTACATCGAACAGTAATGTAGGCCTCAGCTGAGCTGGGACCAACAAACAGGCTATCAGACCCTGCAGTGCCGATGTAGAGACAAGACCTTTTATTACGTCTGCCATTTTTCCAGTTCACTGTTCACAGTCAGTGGTTTGGTGGATTGTCAGCCTGCAGTGCTTTGTGTTTGGCCAACCCTAAGCAGATGTCCCTCTAACATGACACTGATGCCGCCCATTTCTTACTCTGTGTCTATCTTTGTATGTCCATCAACCTTTGTAGCTTCCCTCCCTCTTTATCACTTGTTCAGAAACTGCAGAAGCTAGGGGACACACTTAACAAGAATCCAATGGTAGGAATATAGAGAAACCTTTTACAATGTCATGGATTTAAATAATGTAGATTAGTATGATATACCCAATAAGGACATTAAATTAGAGTGCATGAACAGCAGGGAAGTTGTAGATTTATGTAGACAAGTTTGTTATCTCTATTCATACTGTTCAAGGAATAGTTTGACATTTGCTTTCTAATGAAGAGTTAGATGAGAAGATCAATACCTCTCCCATGTCGGTACAGTAAATATGTAGCCATGGCTCTCAGCCGTTTAGCTTAGCATAGCACAAAAACTGAAAACAGGTGGTAACAGCTTAGCTCAATCCGACAGTCACTAAATCTGTCTAAAGATCACTAATTAATCACGTTTTATGTAGTTTGTTTAATTTATGAATGTTAAGTATAAATGTTAAGTAAAAACAGAATTCCTTGTGCAGAACTCATCAACTTTTCATTACAAAACTTCCTTCCAGTTAGGGGCTGATGTTTGTAGTGTCTAATCTTTATAAAAATATGACAGACAATAAATAATTGGAATTCTGCCTTGTGTTATCATAGCCTGTTTGTTCAGTTGAAACCGCTTAATCTCTGCTTCAATCCATTTAAAGACTTTGGGACCGCAGAAGTGAGCTTGATGGGCCTGTTTAGCTGTATCCACACAACAATCTGCGAGCTGTCTGTTTTTTGACTTGTTAATGGAGACAGTGAATTATTTACTTGTGGAAATGAAAAAAAAAGTATTTGCAGAGGTTAAAGAGCAGCAATCTCAGGAATAGAACCTCTTCAGAAAGACTTACTTCAAGTTTTTAAATTGAGTAGACCAATGATTCTCCCCACAGCTGTAGCTGAGTCTTGCTGTTGACTCAGTTTCTCAGTGGAAATTTGCCATATGCTCTGGAGCATCTTGTGAACTACAGTAAATGTCAAGTGTCATTAGCCTTTGTGCATGCTAATGTGTTGTTCATGCTGTCTGAGTAAGCATTAATGATGAGGCATGCCAAAACTCTCCCAAAAGGGGATGTTGCCTTCAGGGGAACTTTTGCATTTTTTAAAACACACTCAAAACAGAACCACTTTATTAATTTAGGTTGAAAGAGAACACATAGTTTCCACAGTGGAAGACGTTGCAGAAAACAAAAAAAAAGTTCGGCAAAATTGTGTGTGGGCTGTGTGTGTGTGTATCCCAACATAGAACTTTAATTACTGGGCTGGAGCGTGACACACCATGAGACAAGATAGCTTGACAAATAATTGCAGGTTCAGGCGTAGAGTGTCTAGCAACTGGCACCACATAGATGTGTCTGCTGTTCTGACTGAGAGAGGAACTTAGTTGCGGACTCTGCATCTTATCACATTTTTAAATAGCACGCTGCTGTGAACTGATTAAGACATTTGCACAAAAGTAACAATGCACAGTGGAAGAGCCAAAGGGGATGGAAAAAAATAAATCAAAAGCCACAGAGAGATTATCAGTTATTTCCTAAACAACTTCAAAATAAACATATGACTGCAGTGGAAATGCCTATGGTGCACTTGGAGATCATGTGCCTCTTGAGCCAAGGCAAGTGGAAAATACGAACTTGAAGATGTCTCATTAGTCGACTTACACAACCAGGTCCCTATCAGTGAGATCGCGCTGTATAAATATTGCTTCCTTTGGTCAACCGGTCTTTCTACACCACTTGTTTCTTGAAGGGACGTCGGACTTTCCACTGGCTCAGCACATTGACAAACAGTTAGACGTGGAGTGGGGGGGGCTTCCTTCTTTTGAAGAGGAAGAGGAAAAATTGTGTTGCATACTTTAGAGAAAGACTGATGATCAGGGGTTGACCATGTGTGAGAATTTTCCAGTTGCAACAAGTCCTGTTGTTAACCAATTTTTTGCTTGATTTAATTTCTGTCATTTTCTTAGCCTTAGCCTTAGTGTTAGAACTAAGAATGCTTTAATGTTAGACTCTTGGACCTATTATTCAAGCAGGACAGTAGCTATATCAATAAGACAAAGTTTATATTAAGGATAGGTCTTGTGCATTGTAATAATAAACCTTTCTTATCTAACACATCATTAGTCTGTCACAATTACTGTAATCACATTTTCCCTGAAGTCCTCAAGAGTCCAAACATTGGTTTACGTCTGCCGGAGGAATCCCCAATTATATCATTAACATTTACAGTCTGCTGACTGGCAAAACAACCGGAGACATAGACACATGAATTACACATATGATGCAGGTAAACATATAAGAAAAGATCTGAGTGAGACCTTGTGAAGCAGTCAGACACACAAAGACCCCTTTGAAAGAGAGGTGGTGGTGGTAGGTGCAGTGGTGGTAAGGAGGGGTCTATGATGACTGAGCCGCTCGTCCTAGGCTTGTGCATGTTTGTGTTTCCATCTACCCCTGGAATTTACTGCAGGCACTGGCGAGGGCAGCCACAGAGAGGTGAATGGCCCACAGGATAAAGGCCAGAGTTGTTGGGAAAGGAATACTGGAGAGAAACAGAAGTTGTAGAAAGGGAAGAGAAAGACAGACAAAAAGCACAGGCAGGACGGACAGAATTATTGAAAAAGGCTGAGAGTCAGCAAATAATTGTGAACTGGAAATAGAGATGGTAAAACAAAAGCTGTGTGCGTATAGGGCTTGTGTGTGTGTGTGTGTGTGTGTGTGTACACAGGGAAGGAGACAGTGGTCTTGCTCAGCCCTGAGCCAGCAGCATTGAGATTATCTGGCCAAGTTTCCACTCACAAACAATAATTCACCTCAAGTGCCCATTGAGGCTAGACATTGTCAGGACAGCGACCCACCCTGCCCAATATGTGGGTGTGTGCATGGAAGAGTCTGTGTATGGTTGTAGTATGCTTTCACCATATAAACATGTGTGTATAACGCCATAGAAGAGCCATAGAAGGGTCTTTGCGGGGTTTGGGGGGAGGGGTTGCCAAAGTAGGACATGTTTTCCATGTTCTATTTTCCATCAATATCTTCTGTATTAACATTTAGCTCAGCTACCATTGGGGCCGGAAATGTACTTCATTCAGGCCTGTGAACATATACTTGTCATAAAATGTAGGGCATATAAATAGTCTTGATTCAATTACCGCCACTCAGACAAACCACCTGAGATTCCACATTTAGACTCAGTGCAGCACTCATGGAAAACATTGCCATCAGAATCCAACAGGAATGAATGTGGAAAACAAAACATACAAGACAATAACATTGTGGAATCAAACACTATAGCTTTGTGTGCTTTAAGCTCAAAAACAAGTTTGCTAGAAACATTGTATACATGATAAGAAAAGGTAACAGTCTAGTGTGTTTATACAT
Organism: Lepomis gibbosus; assembly: GCA_029875015.1. NCBI lineage: Eukaryota > Metazoa > Chordata > Actinopteri > Centrarchiformes > Centrarchidae > Lepomis > Lepomis gibbosus. The sequence continues at coordinate 12,237 of JAPMOB010049095.1, read as the reverse complement.
GATTTACTGATAGAAGGGACAAATTATAACAGAGAGGAAGCTTGTGTGCTTAAGTGCGGCTAGATGATGAGGGCTAGTTAGCTTTCTGGCTGAGGTGACTTCGGGTAAATTAGTGGCAACATGCAGTAATTAGGAATCGTTTTCACTGTGTTTAGTTGTTCAGTTAGGCGGAGCCCATCAGCCCTGTAAATCTGCTGTTCTCTTCCCCCAAAGTCTGAGCAGTGCCACATGGGATCAGGCAAAACAATTAATGGCAACTTAATTACAGTGCCATATCAGATTTTTGCATAACCCACAGAATGTGAAGAGAGCAAGAGAAGGGGCACAATAAAAGTGCTTGCTTCCTCAAGCCAATGCAGAGCTTTTGCAATGTCTAAAGCAGAGTGGCATACTGGGCACAGATGGGGCAAAGAGGAGTAGATCCAATGGGAACTCAGTGCCCTTTACACCCCATTTCTTTCCTTTCGCATGGGGGCTTTTCCCCTGGGAAGGAAAGACGGCACAGGGAGGAAGAGAGGAAGGGTTACAGACTAGGACCTATGATTCTTGGTGCAAAAGAACCCTAGAGCACATGTGAGCACACACTCAAGATGGAAATATTACACACACATTCTTGCACAGGGAAGAAAACAATTGAACATATGTGTATCTGGATGAGAGAGGGGGAGGTGAAAGAGAAGCTGTATGTGATATGAGGGACAAACATTATTTCCGAAATATGACAGTTTGCTTTCTTGCTGAGAGATAGATGAGAATGTTGATGCCATTCATAAATCTGTCTGTTATATAAGCTATATCCAGCAGGCAGTTAGCTTAGCACAATCACTGAAAACAGACGGAAACAGCTAGCCTGGCTAGTTATTTTATGTATTAAAGAAACGAAACAACACATGTGTTACCTTTGTTACCTCCTGACAGATCCAGGCTAGCTATTTCCCCCTGTTTCCATTGATTGCACTAAACTACTGCCTAATTACTGTTGCTTATATAACAGACAGATATATGAAGTTAAGCTAAGCTAACCACCTACTGGATGTAGCTTTTCCATTGACTGAAATGACAGTGGTATCTATCTTTCGTATTATTTATAAAACGAATTTCCCAAAATGTTGAACATGCTGCTTTAAATATCCATTCATAATTAGGGTTAGGTATTGATGTTAAGTACTTACTGTATCTGAAATGTGTCTTTAGCATGATGTATCAACAATTGAAATACTGAAAATTGGTCTTTGATTAGACAGTTCCTGATTTAAATAAATGTTTTGCCAATTTCATTTTATTTAGGCAAAGTTCTTGAGTGGCTGCATGTGTATTGACACCACTGAATATTTGAGAACTGTGGTATATATATTCTATATTCATATTTGTTCACATGTTCATAGGGCAATGAGACAGCTCTATATTGGTGTCAGTACCAAAACTTAGGTACCACACTGGCACTAGTACAGAAAACATTTCAAACAGTAGGCCTACTTAGCATTGTACAACCAGTGTGAAACAAGCATTTTTAAGCTTTTAGATGTAGGGAGGATCTGTAATATGTGAGCAACAACAGACACCGTCCATCCAGTCATCCTTATAGGATTAAAGGATTTTAAGAATTTCAACTGTCTTTTTCATTTCATTGCACATAACCAGGCAAATGTGACATGTTGGTCCAGAGGAGATGTAAATGTGTGTAAAATCATAGCCCTGCTTAGTTACCAAGCTATGATCAGCCCTGTGATTACATGCCATGTCCCCATCATCATTACCCCTGGCACACCCCTTACCCTAATTTAGAGGAAGAGGGAGAGCCAGATCCAACATGATCCTACCATAGCAGATGGATATGTCAGATATGCCTGCTTGGGCTTATAGAGATGCTTAGTGGTAAATGTAATGACCTGTGTGGGTTTGTGTGTTTGCGCCTTCCCCTAAATCCACTGTTCCAATTACCCTGGGTCTGTCTGGGGTAAACTCAGTCGCTTCACTGTGACAGAAAGGCAGGGCAGAGCCAGAGCCAGAGCCAGTTTCAACTTAGATTCTCCATTCCTGATTGAGAGACCAGAGAGAGGGAACTCTCTGTATGAAGTTTGAGACAGAAAGAATGAAACAACCCTTTACTTTGTTGGTTAAAATGACAGATTATCAAGTACTATTGTTCCCAAGATACAGGGTTGAGGAATTGCTTGTAACTGTCCCCTAACAAAAATTATCCAGGTTACAACCAAATGGAGCATTATCAGCTGCATAGCTAATATGCATACATATGTGTGAAATTTGATGGTTTCAGCTTTGTGGTTTAGGCGAGGATTACTCATCTTCGAAGGGCCCACACAAAGGGAGCAAACAATCTCCACCCTTTCAAGTGCATCAGTTGTCTTATAAATTGAATGTCGTGGAAATGGTATATTGGAAACAATTTTCTGCCATAAAATTGAACACTTTAGGCACTGACCTGGTCCACTGCAATTCAGAAAGTCACTTTGGTCTACTTAAGTTTAAAAAGAACACAATATGCCCTGCAATTAAATTAAAGATCACACTGACAAGACTCAAAAAGGCTGTGGTTCAGTTCCATAATACTGGTCAGGGCAATCAGTCATGTGAAAAAGGATTTGGTCCTTTACCATTTTCCCTTTGCTGTTTGTTAATTACAAACTTCTAGGATTTATTTAGGCACAGATGACCTTTTCCAATAGACCATGTGGTGATCTGGTTGACGTGAAGGTTTTCCTCTCGTCCATCCTGAACATAAATGTTTGCCTTTGCTTACTTGCATATTTCACTGTAAACACATATTCAATTTGTTTGATGTAACTAAGAACTATTGCCACAAATCTCCTCTCCCTTGTCCTTCAGCCTTCCCCCCTCCTCTAAAGTCACAACCTTCAGCTGCTGTCCAATGGTTAATGGAAACTTTCCTCTTGGCTAGCGTGTCATATGAAGGGCAAGGCAGGAGTTTTCCAGTGCTTTGGCTGTAGAAAAACACCCATCCCTAGTGTGGTGCATCAGGAGCCTGGAGAAAGGAGGGCATGTTTGTCAAAGCTGTTTTGGTGGGCTTCCTGTTTTGACCTGCAGGAGGGCAATGTTTGGATGTATGTGTATGTATGAAGTGTGTGTATATTCTGCCGGGGGAGGAGGTGTTTGTGCTGTACCTGACATCGGGTTCTGAGAAGGCTTTTTCCTCCCGTATGCCACCTGTGATATAATGGCTACACCTCATTTCATTAATGAATGACACAGTAGACAAAAGTAATATCTAAAAATGTTTCTTTGGAATGGCTCACATTCAGTCATGGAGCACTGAAGTTGAAGCACTCTCCATAATCGTACCTCTCCTTGGTATTTGTTAAATGTCGGCTGGTGCAGTCTATCCATTAGCCTTGCCTATGTAAAATTCCACTCAGATCTCTAGTATGTGAGAAACCATAGAAACAGACTGGCCTTTGTTTCTTGTGCTCGGGAAAGTGTCCTGTGAGCTGAACTGAGTAATACTGCTGTGGCAGATGACTGGCCCACTCACACGTTCAGTGCTGAATAAAAAAATGGGTGAAAAATTACATTAATAAAAGGTGTGACATTTCGAAGGGCTGAAAATGATTTTCTATCAAATTGTTCTTTCTGATAAACTCTCTTTGGGTAAAAACGCTTTGTACCAGTCAGAATCAAGAATGTTTTGTTTGCTTATTTGCTTTATGGCCAAGAGTTAGATGGGAAGACCGATAACACTCTCATGTTTTCCACAATTTTTAACTATTCCTTTAATTGTGCACATGTTGCCGAGTTTGACAAGTCGGCAGTTAGATTCACTTTTTGGGAAATAGAACTTAGCCTCATTAGAGTGACCAGACAACACAAAGCCTAGTTGGAGTAGTCTGCATATAGCCTAGTTAAGGGCTACCCTACTTTCAGCTCAGCCCAGTTACAAAAACACCCAGAAGAGTCAGTCTCTCCATGAGAACAGAGTCCAAATAAGTAATGGTAACTCTGAGCTAACGCTGGAGCTACCCTCGCCCTCAAATAAAGAGGACAGGTTGGGAAGAGTAGTCACAGGGAGCCACAACTGGGATGGGATATATATTACATTAATATTTCAGGCATCTATCTGACAAGCATGTCCTCAGTGACTTACAGGATCTTGCTCAAGGACACCTTAGCAGGACATATGGCTGTTAATGAGCACTGACTGCAGTTGTAGGGAGATTCACTGGCAAGTTGAGAGACTTAACTATGCTTTGATGGTATGACTAAAATATCAGACTTTTGCCATTATATGTGAGAAATATTCTGTTAAATCAATTATGTTTTAGTATTTTCAGCTCTCCTGTATTAACAGCACGTCTAGCTGCTTTCAAGGTCTGGTTGGCAAACATTAGCCAAGACCGTTGATGTGCTCCAGGCTGGAACGAAACATGGGTTCTTTCCAGTTTACTTCCCAATGTCAAACAAGAGCCTCTTGACTGTCAAATGCAGGGGAGCAGTGACTAAATACATTCCCCAGAGCAGTAGCATCGAGGAACTCCTTGCTATAAAAGGAAAAAAAGGACAGAGAGGAGACTCTGGTTAGAGGCTGCAAGTCATCACTAGTGTTATTATTTGGAACTTTTTGTTGGATGTGCTGAATGCAGGCACAGTGCCGGTTTTACTAGATGCTAATTGCTATCATTATGGATAGACTGTTTGCTCAAGGTATAAACTTGGTGTGCTGATGTGAAATGGAAACGATCAACTGATAGCAACATAATAAATGTTAGGGCTTGTTTTAGGTGTTTTAAATCATTATCAAGACATTCATTCCCTACTTTTATGTCTTATCACCCTCCTGTTGAATCACTGCTCTGTGTCATTTCAATCCCCCCTTGCTCTTGCTTTCTGTCTCACCATGCTAACTTTCCTTGGTCTCCCTGAGATGTTGTCCCTGCTCCCAGTTTATGTAGGTCACAGCCGAAAGAGATGTTTCATCCAGGGTGGTGAAAGTTTCTGGCAGGGTGGTGGCGGCAGTGATGTTAGTGGTGGAAAGGAAGAGTATTGGGAGTGTTGGTTCCGGAACCATGTGGTATTGTACCTGCTCATTGATAATGGATGAGGGTCAGCAATAATGGATGAGACTGGTGAGTAACCTGAGGATGCAGTGCGACATAGAGACCTGCTTCGGCCTTAGCCTCTTTTTCCTCCTCCTTCTCCTCCTTTCCCTGTTGTAAGCCAAGAATCCTTTCTTCCATTGAAAACAAACATGGTGACCCTTGAATAAATCCATATTAGTACTTCAACAAACCAGCTGGCCAGGGATACATTTATGAGGGAACACTTTGATAAAGACAGAGTAGGCTCATGTTTTATGTCATTCTAACAGGACTACATTTTTTATCCAAAATGTAAGTGGTAGCGCCATATTGTTTATTATTTCACAATCTGTTTATGTATTTATTACTTGTGCAATAAAATAAAGGTTGATGATGTCAAAGTAATGTCATCAGGTTTATATTATCTGGGCTTAAACTTGTCTGCATTTCAAACTGGAGATGTGGGGTTTGAAAGAAGTGGTCATTTACAGCTAAGGGTGAACGATGTGCAAAAAAAAATCTGGGAAACAGGACTTCCGCAGCACTGGGCAGTGGTAAGGACAAAGATCAGGACAGCGAAGATTCTGAGGCCCTGAGCAGCAGAGAAGCACAACGACGGTGAGAGCCATGCTTCCTTCTGGAGGGCTTCCCCGAAGGTGGCTCCAGGGCAGGATCTGGCTGGAAACTGGCTGGTTCAGTGCTGGCCAACTGATCTGGCTGGAAGTTAGCAGTCTGGGTGCTCTCTGGCTCTATAGGAAGGTTTAGTAAAAGAGAGACCAGAGAGCTGGACGACAGAGCCAACTTAAAGGTTAGCCTGGTTCCCCAGAAAGGAGACTCCTGGGAATCATCAGAGGTGGAGTCTGGCAGAAAACCATCCAACTCAGGAACTAGAGCTGAAAGATTAGCAGGCAAGGACAGTCTGCCTGACTGTGGTTGGAGGTAGGACAGGAAGGCTGTAAACTCACAAAACTGAGCCTAATTGAGTGTACAGGTCGGTTGCCTGCAGGCAGGAGTGCAGACTGGTTGCTGGCAGCCCAGAGTGAATGCTGGTTGCTGGCAGGCTTAGAAGCTGTCTGGATGCTAGCAGGCAGGGGTGCAGGCCAATGGCCAGACATGAAGCTTGCTAACAGGCTGAAGAGCAGGCTAAAGGCTAGCAGGCTCCATGCTAAGCCCAGGATGGGAAGTACTGTAGGAACCCAGAACGGCCAGCATGGTTTTCTTAAGTTTTTCAGTTCCATGCCTAGAGCTTCCAAAAAACAGGGCTTAGTCTTTACCATCTTTTCAAAACTGGTTATAGTCCCAGCTTATCCATTAAGTCCATATCATATCATAACAGAGACCTTATCAATGGCAGATCTCACCTTATCCATATTGGGTCAGTTTGTACTGTAACGGTGCAAGTTACGGTGTAAGTGTTCTTTTGTGATAATTTTTTTAATTTGTCTCTTGTGAGTCTCCAGACTTGGAAGTGTAGTACTAGAATCACTGGAGTACCCCTTAAAAGCAGCCTTCAATTTAGCCAATTTAGTGTTCACAACCTGAATTGGGTGGGATGAATCAGCCTGTAATCTAACAGCTAAGTATTAACTGTACTCAGCTGGCCCCCACAAAGGAAACACTGTACCCACTGTAACAGCTGCCACTGCCTACACCAACCCCACAGTTTAATGTAGTCATTTGAAATTCAATGCCACAGGGCCCATCCCATTTTACAGTAGCAATCAATGACCAACACTTATGACAGGCAACACTGCTGTCTTCTGAGTAGAGAGTGACAGATGGGAAACAGGGATGGCTCTGTGTGTGAGTGTAGGAGGGATGGTGGGTGAGGGGACTAGTGAACTAGTGAGGCTCTTCCTCAGTTACAGTGACAATGGCATGGTTAGTCACACACCTGATGGACTGTGAGAAAGAGAGCGTGTATCCACATGCAGGCAGGAGTCAGGGTGTTTCTGAGGGTGACTGACTCATGGCTGCCTCGAGGGTGGGATCACGAAAAAACAGATTGTACTGCCCTCCACACTCTTCCCCTTTCACCGCTCTCCTAGTCAGTCTCATCCCTTTCCCCAACAATGATGTGCTCCATTTACTTAATTAGAGCCCCCTCACTTCTAAGTGGCTGCCAATTGATTTCTGCTGGGACACAAACACGAAGGCAATGTCATTGGCGAGTGGGCCATGAGCTGATGAACCTTTAGGTGTGAAAGTAAAAAGGATTTCCAACATACTTTGTGTGATTACATAGCAAAGCCTTTGGCTGTGGGTGTGTAGGCACAAATCTGCCAGAAAATCGATCAAGTACTGGCAGCATAATACCATGTGAGCATGTGAATCATGAGTCAGTCTGAGAGAAATAGGTGTTGGTACAGAGTGAGTGTGACTATCAGGGAAAATGAGAGCGAGATGGGGAGAACAAGCAGATGCATTCATGGCTCGGTAGATAAAAAGCAAACTGTAACAATGGCACAGTCATTCACAAAAAAAGCCTGTGTTCTGCAGCGAGAGCTGTGGAGGACACTTTTCTTCCTTGAAAGATTCAAAATCTTAAATTCTTCACTAACATAAAAAGCTAATGTTTGATGTTCCATTTGTGTTATCTTGTCTGTGAAGGAATTTAGGGACACTATGGCACAGGTTTCCCAAGGTCATGATAGGGTCAATCGCTGAGCTAAAGTAAGCCAAAGATGACAGCCAGGGACTCTCCATAACAGTAGATCAGACTCTGTCTCTCCTCTCTGCCTGCTTGTCGACTGACTGACAAAGCGGCCTGGATAATGATGCATGCAAGGTCAAGAGTATCTTTATTTTGCTGTATTACAGAGTGACTCGATCTATGTAAAAAGTGTTGCATATAGCTTTAATGACTCACAAAATGTTTTGAACCAATATCCAATAGAATATTCACACATGTATAGAGGGATGAACAATAGCCTTATAGATAAATATAAATGAATAAATAAATATAAATATCCCTAGTCAGGAAGTATTCTCCAGATTTGGTGTTGGCATTCCATGTGTACGGTATATGCTGGCATTGAATCTCCTAGGCCTTGTTCAATAAACCATGCTATGTAAGTTTTTATCAGTCTCCAAAACTTCATTACAATTGAACTTGTCTCACAGTAGTTTTCATAACATTGTCTATGAGAATTTTGCAAATGTGTGTACAAATACTTTCTTTTGTGCATGTTTTATGTGTGGACATTTATAGTGCACCTGGGAACCAATTTGTATCTGGGAGACCTCATCTCAGTGTTTGCATGTAACCTAGGCCACAATGTGCTAAAGGTTAAATAAACTCAAGTCAAATACATTGTGGTACATTTGCCCAAACTTGACAATAGATTGCTGATTAGTTCATCAGTATGCAGGCATCTTAACTTTCAGCATATATTATAAGGTACACTTGAATACAGCTACTGTTGATTCTGATTCATGGGTTGAAATCTTGACAAAAATGCAGGGTAGTTGGTAGAGTTGGCAGCCAAATTATTAATATCTAACACAGCCAGTGAAATGATTGACCCTGATTTCCAACTCCTACAGCTCCACTCTTCTATAAAATTGCAATCAAAACAGAAATCATCTCGAATAACCAAAGTTAATAGCAGTCCTCAAATTGTAGTTGTTACTGCACCTGATAAACATCTCTGCTATAGAATGATTATTAATAAGTGTTGCTTGCTTTCTGCCTTTCAAACATGCATGAGTACTTAATGGCCATATGTGGTTATGTACACATGGGATGCTGTGACAGTCAAGGAAAGGTCAACAAACTATATAAATATGAAACAGCACTAGCAACAACAGTACTTAGAATCCAACAGCATGTAAATCCCTCTCCATGTTTGTGTGTACCGTGTATCAACTATTTCATCTTCCATGCAATAAAAAAAGCCTTGTTAAGTTTCTGCTGCGGCACTAATAATGCAAGGCCATGAAATCTCACTTCCATTTGACACCCTCAGATTGCACATTCAGTGTCATGTCAGGGAAATGATTTCTGTAAATCCATTTCCCAAGTCTGTAATGACGCATTGTGTGGCTGCATCCCAATGGATACCTCTTATGAAGCAATAAATTGGTTCCTTTCAACTGAATCACAAAACTACAACATAATATTGTTGCTACAGGCATGCAGATACCCAAATACATTAAACACACAATCTATTGACAGGATTTGTCATCTTTAAAGCTTATCTGAATTTTGAATTTTTGCAGAATCTACATTAGTCATTGGTTGCCTTGCCTTGACTTGACCAGTTACAATCAGTAGTCATTTTTAATTTAATTTATTCTCTATAGTGAGCGCTATGTCCCATATTAACATTTGCACTGTCTATATCATTCATCAAGCCTACAGCTTTTCATACACATGGTATATTGAAATCATCATTTAATACATGTTGTCATTTTGTGACATGTATCACTACACGGGTGCATGGTTATACTATTTTCTGCAAGCATTCAAAAGTTTGTCAGCCGACACATGCTAAAATTCCAAACTAACTAGAAATTGCAGCACAAGTTAATTAAACTGAAAGTAGTAAGTGCAGAAGTCACTGTACCCTTTGTACATCATGAATCTGGAAGTCCCCATGTGGTCATTCTAAATGATTGCATATATTTACATGTAAAGCTGCAACTAAATATTATTTTCTTTATCTGTTACTCTGTTGGTTATTTTCTTGATTAATCCATTTATTTTTTGTCTATGAAATGTTCAAAAACTGTGAAAAAATGCCATTCACAATGTGTCGCTGCCGACGGCGATGTCTTCAATTTACTTGCTAGTTTTGCCAGACCAATAGTCCAACATATTCAATTTACTGTCAAATATGGCAAAGAAAAGCAGCAAATTCTGACATTTGAGGAGCTAAAACAGGAACATTTTTGATATTTTTGCTTGAAATATAACTGAAACAATTAAGTGATTATCCAAATCGTTGGCAATTTGTTTATTTTCTGTTGATTGACTAATGCATTCATCAACTAATTGTTTATTATAATTTATACAATCACTACAACATGGTTAGAGCTTTAAGATAAGATTGCTACAATGTTGACAATTTAAATTTATATATATATAATTTATTTTTTGCTGTTGGGTGAAACCAAAAACAATTTTCCACATTAAGGATACGTTCCTAATTTTTGTCTATTGTTATTTTGTCTATGTGTGTTAACAGTGGAGCATCCGATACTACTACCACTTTCACTTTAACTACTGATATTACTACAACTGTTTCCTTCTACAGCAAAGTGTGCATGTCTAGTTTGTGTGCAATATAAGAATCAGTAATCAATTTGTTTGAAAAAATACATTTAATGTTATATTAACTTGTTTATTTAAGACAAAATATTAAATGGGTAGTAAAACCTTTTTTGGCCCTGAACAGATGATATATTTTGGCAGGAGCGACATTTGACAGCTTCAGTCTGATTAAACAGTAAGATGAAAAATTCTCCCATCAATTGGATCAGACGTGACACTGGCAAGGTCCCTCTGATTGGATGTTCAGCTACTGACAGTGATTGATGAGTCATCATATACAGAATCTCCCACCGGCAGTGGCACCTTTGGGTCAAATCCTACTCAGATGAAACACTAGCTCAATTGTGGGTAGACATGGACAGGGCATCAGAGCGGGGAATAAACATGGAATGGGGCCAGTTTGTTGGAATGTAAATTTTTATTTAAACATATTCATGGTAGATGACAGCAGCTTGTGTGTTGTAAATGAGCATGCTTATCCACCCCCTGCAGATACCTACTCATTTGAACACATGCGCACTAAAATACACAGACACAGACACACTGCTGCCTTTCAGAAGTAAGGGGCAACATCCCTGAGCTTAACTGCTCCCTGCACATCCACTTCAGTAAAGCAGCTAATTTAAGAACTCAGCAATGGAAAACAATATGAATACTTCAAATAAAAAAGTATGATTATATAGCTCCTATTTTAAGGCATCAGCATGACTCATCTTTTACAACTTGCTCTATTGGACACTGATAAGTACTGCTAACAAGAAAATATTAAAATCACTGTAATATCTGATCAATATAAGGGCCTTCAAGTAGCTGTGTGTGCTGACATGCTGGAATGAGTAACAATTAGCAGAGGAACAATCAATGCATTATTCTGTGTGAAATATTTGATCTGTTCTTTGCAATCTTTCACATTCACCACAAGGCTGAAAGTTTCGGGAAACGAGCAGACAGATTGCTTGTGAATTCTAACTCTCTAAAGTCACAACTTTTCTGTCTTCAAAATGACCAAAAACCATGGCAGAATTTTGGTGTTGAACACAATTATACGTGCAAACTGCACAGTGCAGTTTCTGACCTGGTCACATTAGACACAACAGGAGAAACATTATTATTGTTACCAAATCCTCCGGTTAATTTTCAATATCTAATGTCCTGATGGGCTGTGGCTGCATCTGGTAATCCACAGTGATGTGATTGGTGAATATCTCAATATAGTGACCTATTTTCTAGTAAGTTAACACGCCAGCATGGCTTAACTGATCATATAAATCCGTAACTAGATGGTCTCTTGTGCTGAAATAATGTAATTTATGCTCATGTGCACATGAGTATTATATCTGAACAGAAGCAGAGGAAACATGTGACGGATCACCACTTCTTCTGTGTGACAGAGAGTGCGTGTGCGTGTGCACTTGTCTCTGTGTGTTTGTTTCCATGTGGTGACGTGTAAGGCAAACACAGCTTATGGCTTCAAGGAGGAGTGTAGCCTGTCCTTGTATTGTATGTCGCGTCGCCATGGCAACACAACAGGAAACAGTGCGCCTGTAGAGAGGATGTGACCCCCGTCATAGAATCAAAGGTAGTATCACACACACACACGCACACACATGCACAAAGATCTGAATTATTTACACATAGTTAGATGTTTCTGAATGACGGCAACCCTGGAAAGCAACAGGAGCGTGTGCTGTGTCCTCACTGGGACATGAACGTAACGGGATAGGGGGTGAGTTGTGCGTACCCTTGAGCACAAAACACTTTATAAATAACTAAGAGACACATGCTCGCAGCTCATTAACATTATCATTCCAACAGACAAGTATGTACAGACATGCTGACACACACACACACACACACACACACACACACACACACACACACACACACACACACACACACACACACACACAC
>JAPMOB010049004.1:0-15376 GCA_029875015.1 Lepomis gibbosus | reverse complement strand
TGTGTGTGTGTGTGTGTGTGTGTGTGTGTGTGTGTGTGTGTGTGTGTGTGTGTGTGTGTGTGTGTGTGTGTAAATGTGAGAAAGGATGAGAAAGTGAAATTGTAGCTAAGCAATATTGGAAAGTTGGTTAAATTATGAGGAATGTAAAAAAAAAGGCTTTGTGGCATGAAGGAAAAAACTGAGACAGAGGGTTAATCGACTCCCAGACAAATGAACTCAGATGTAAAGAAAAAAACGTTTAAACCACCAGGAAAAGTGAAGCTCTTGCCAAGATGGCTTCTAGACTTGTGTGTATTTTTTGTGTGTGTGCTGGAGAGTAGTAAGGGGCGAGTGAATGCATGGCTTTCAGTGCTTTAACCATCCTCGTGAGAATTGCCTTTCCATAGATGAGGACCATTAGAAAAATCACTGGCTGCTTATTGGTGTCAGCACTCTATTCGTGTTTGTGTGTGTTTTGTTTATGTCTGTGTGTGTGTGTGTGTGTGAAAGCTCAAACAAAGAACAATACTGCTCTTTTTTCTCACTCACACTCTCCTCCGAATGACCAGTTTAGCTTTTTTTTTTGAGGGGGGGTTTGACTTCTCTCTTTGTCCTCAGTTTCCCCCTTAACTGCTGTGAGTGAAATCCGTTTTACTCTGGCAAATAGGCCTACAGCAATCTTTTTATGTAACTCTCAGTTTATCCTCAGGATGGATGAATACGTCTTTTTTCACAGAGGCCCGAGCCGGTCTCACAGCACTCCTCCAGTAACTTTCATACATACTTTTGGGAAGTTACCTCTGAACTAGGCTTGGCTTCTTCAATGGGGCTGAAATGTGTCGACACCAACCACATATCATACCTGTATGCAAAATAGTAGCAAGTAACTGGTTTACAGTATAAACTGCATGGATCTTGAGTTAGTGTGTTTACTAATATTAGGCTCCTGCACACCTGCGTGTGTTTCAGAGGTATATAGAGTACATGGACATAATTGCCTTGCTGAGAAAGAGATTTGGTCATGACAATTATAATCCAGCCAGGGCACATCTGCTTACTTAGCACTCAGTCTATTTGCCTAAAAGACACAAATGACTGCAATTTAACAGCTATAGAGGATGACTGTAATGAGTTGGTAACTGTTTGCCTAATGTGAGTGTGTTGCTCTAAGGTGAGAAGAATAATCAAAGGAATAGGACTATATTTTCTCTGGCATTATGTCCAATGGCAGCAATGGAGATTAATGAGCATGGGTTTTATTAGTGTCTCAAAACTATTATGCTACTTCTTTCATTCTTAATTTTCTTGTTTCCTTAAAGGCTAACGTTGGTATTTCTCAACCAGGGCCCTATTTTCTCATGTTTTTGTGTCCATGTGACTAATCGGGACAACTTTTTTAAAAATTGGTCCACTAGTGAGCGAGCGCTCTGCAGTCGGCAGGAAAGCGACAGGGATGCAAAGTAATCCTTGCGGGTAATTGCGCCCCATCAAAGTACGTCCACTAAAGTGCTTGTTTTTGCCACTGACAGGCTCAGGTTATTAAGTGTCTGACAGTATTATGGAAATGATCACTACAGAGATAGAACCTTTTTAAGAGTAAGATCGTTTTTGTTTAACCAGAAATAGTTGCTATAGCGATCTTGTCAAAGCCACCTGACTCCCTTCACAAAAACAGAAATTTTACCTATCTCGTCAACCACTGCGTCAATCAGTTAGTTTGTATTATTGTGTGACCTTGGTGTTTTTAACCCTTTAAAATACCAAAGTCACACAATAACACTAACAAACTATCCAGCCAAGTTGGCGGTAGACGACCATCTTTGGTCTGCAAAGTAAAAATACTTTTTTATGAATGGAGTCTGGTGGCTTTGATGAGAGCACTATAGTGGCGGTTTCTAGTTTTACAACTGTTAACAAAATATAAAATACCGAAGTTATTAGACTTGGAATATTTTGTTACCTTTGAACAAAGCCAGGGTAGCTATTTCCCCCTGTTTCCAGGCTTTATGCTAAGCTAAGCTTACTGACTGCTGGCTCCAATGTCATACAATCCAGACATGAGAGTGGTATTGATCTTCTTATCTAACTATCGGCAAGGAAGCAAATAATTGTATTTCTCAAAATGTCCAACTATTCATTCGGGATTAAGATCCAGAGTTCTAAAACCAGTATATGAAACAAACTTGAGGTTTTAAACAACACTTGACTGAATGATCTCAGCTCAAGGGCCACGTATTTGCTTCCTCTGGAGCTTACAACTGTATCACATAGTCCTCCTAAGAACATGGAGTTTGCTCATTGAGCCATGGATTTGTAGATGCTCCAACTTTCCGTTATACTGACCACCATCTGCTAGTGAGGATGGTGTGACACGGCCGAGAGCTCCAGAATAAGCGAGTAAGTGGACCTTGAGCTGAGCAAGGACCAGAAAATGTCTGCAGGTAAACATACTTGGTGGGTATTACACCTGAAGCTACAAATCACAACTTGAGGAGAACCACAGCGATTACCATGCCGATTATTTATTTGAATAAATAAAATGTTTTTTGCATTTTCCTCCTATATATTGTAAAGGTGTTAGTTCAGAGTGTAGCTACACTGTTCCTCACAGTCACGTGTCTGGAACCCTTTGCTCCATGAGGTGCTCTCTGTGCAGCGGGTGTTAGCGTACACTGCTGACACCAATGCGAATTCCTTTACATTTAGTTGTCTTTTTTTTAAAAAATCGAGTAAGTCCATAATTCCTGTGAGTACCACAATACTACCATAGGCTGAATGTCAGAGACGCCTGAGGTCAAACTGAGATCAAACAGTTTTTTTCCCACATGTGCACTGCATACTGTATATAAAATGTACAGACATGCAGTACAGAGTTCGGAGTTTATGATACACAGAGTACACACTCTTTACGTGTGTGTGTGTGTGTGTGTGTGTGTGTGTGTGTGTGTGAATGTGTGTTTGTATGTGTGTATAGAAGTGGGCTGGGAGTTAGGAGATAAGTGCATGCTGCACTGAACATCAAAGGTCAGGTAAGGTGATAGTTCTTTCTTGTGTGTGTGGGGCTCCACATGGCGTCCCAGCCTGCAGCGGGCCCGATGATTCAGAGGACACAGGCTGCATGACGTGCACTGTCTTTGACCCTTCTCTACAGCAGCTGTTAATATAACGCTGCAGCTGTGTGTTTGTTTATGTTGTTGTGGTGTGGTGATGAGGGGAGAGGGCAGTGTAAATGGGACTAAATGTGTATGTTTGTCACACACTATTCATGTCACTGTTAGTATGCATTCGTTGCGAATGATATGTACATCTCTGTGTGTTTTTCATATCAGTGTACAGCTGTGTGTATTTATTTAGCGCCCGCTGGGTCACCCCAGGCCCTCTGTGCTCTTGCCAGTGCCCTGCTTTGGCTCCCAGGGGGCCCTGGAGAATATTTGCTGGGATATGCTGACAAATTGACGCTGCCGGACTGGCTAACTGCTCCTTCTGTGGCTGGCACCAGCTGCAACATACCCTGAATACCAAGCGATGGCCGTGAGCACTTTTCTTTCTCTTTGTTTCCCACAGGCGCACACACACGCACAAACAATATGACATCATTGCGCAAACCCAGAATTTCAGATGGTCCCAGCTTGAGGAAAAAGCCCCAAATCCAGCCTAAAATCTGGATCAAAAACCTAATCCTCAACTCTGGGGGATCTGATGTGAGTCGCTGCGGGGTCTGGCCATTGGCCATTGCTCCATTTCTCATTGCCCCTGTCTCCCTTTCTCTCCTTTTCTCTCTCCCTAGCTCGCTTTCTCAAATTTTGGACAGCTGTTTCACACTGTGAAAAGGGGGAAAGTAGCTTTAATTTTGCCAATAATGCCTCAGTCTGTGCATCTGCTGTGTCGGAGTGATTAGCACAGCAGAAGCTGTCTTTACTATGGTGACATGCCCATATGGTTTCCGTATGTACTAGTAAGCATTAGGCTTGATCTGTCACTTTGTATTAGAAGTTGTTTTACATGGAAATATCATTGTTAAATCTTTCCCACATACAGTGGGAACAGGGAACCTTAGAGTGTTTGATTGAGGTGCGTGTGCTTGTGGAGTCGATGTGATTTTGGACATCAAACAAGGTTTAGAAAACCATTTAGAAAACAGACATCAGTGTAGAGGCCTGTATTTGTGAGTGTTTGACATTGGCTACTGGATTGATACATCTGTGACAGATTCTTGAGTCTAATCTCTTTTACCAAACGCATACACAAAAAGCAGTTTTTACATTCACAGTGTGACTGAACCCAGTGACCCTCAGCTATACTCCTCAGTAAACATACTCCTTCTAGCTGCATCACACACTCACACATACACACAGGGGGCTCTGTATGTCTTTAACAATTTCCTCTCAGACAGAGGGAGTTTAGCGCCAGCCCGGTTTCGGTTGCCACACAGTGCACCACTGTAGCCGGATAGCAGTGCCTTTAGCTTCCGGGCCTTTCGCTGCACCAATAATCAGCTCACCTCCACCACTTGCCAAGGCTAACCACATAATTACTGCACTCATCTGGCTGAATGCAGCGCAGAAGCATGATCCTGCAGTTGCAGAGAGCCGCTTTAGCCAAACCCTCGAGCACACAAGACTACAAGGCTAGAGCTCAGCCCTCATAACCCTCACTGCAGTATGGTGAAGATAGAGCCGACTTTCTCAGCTTATCTTTCGCAGAAGGTCATGGATTAGCAATCCTGGGGCCTTGTAGCTCTGACTCATTCTTATGGATCAGCATTGAGCACGGTCAACAAACCAGTATCGCAGTATGAACTGCTCGGAGTCGTGGTAGGAAAGTTTGATTGGTGATGGTCGGACTGTGTTGGAACAGGATCGTACTGGCATTCCTTCGGAGGGCTGGAGAGTCACTCTGCTACACCAGCTCGGGAGAGGGGGTCAGACTGACTGAAGAAGCTAATGAATTAGTTTTTGGGGTGCGTGGGAATGGCAGGTATATGTTCATTTGCCTGAGTTTCCTTTTGCATAACCTAGTTTGTGAATATAGTACGTATGAGCAAGTGGACATTGATGACATGAATTTCCCCTGGCTACGTCCTGTCCCCATAACAGGAAAAGAAGAAGTAGACATAACTCAGCCAGGAAATTCTCTAATTGAACGTCTCTCCTTGCAGTCATTCATGAAACGCGGGGACTTTCACAGCTTCTGTTTTTTCCTGCACGTCTCCTGTACGTCAGAGAGTAACAGTGGAAATGTCAGTATTGTAAGATCTAAAATAACTGGATTAGTGTTTCAGCTAAATAAGTAATTTGTTATTTTCCTGTTCAATCGCCTCTCTCTGCTCGATTTCAATGTCTGACCATCAGCTTGCTCCAGAAAGACAAACCCCACAAATCCCATAACATTAAACAGTGCTGTAGGGAAATAGTATAGCCGGTGCTCCCTGTGACATGTAGTCCTGTCAACCATAAACTCTCAATTTAATTTTTTCATTTAAATAACTTTTTTCTGCTTCATTAACTTTTTATAGATAGGGCAAATTAGAAAGGTTACACCACTCATCAGTGCAGTAACTTTTATTTTCATTCATCCATGAATTACTGCCTGATGCCAGAAAACACAAGTTTATATAATAGAAGAACAAAAGTAGCTCTGTTTTTAGAAATTTTTAAATCGCTTGTTTTGCCCAGCAGTCTAAAATCCAAAGATTTTCAGTTTACTCTCATAGGAAACTAAGAAAACGAGAAAATATTCACATTTCTGAAGGCATTTTTTTGCATAACAGATGACTTATACGGTTAATTGATTATCAAATTTTTTATATCAGTTTTTGGTTGATCGACTTATCTATTAATTGACTAATGGTTTCTACACTCATTAATTGACTAATGGTTTCTACACTCATCTCCTAACATCATATTGCACTCCATTTTAATGAAAAGGCTGTAGTCTGGTGGAGTCTGTGGTTAAGCAAAGCAAACTTACAGAATGGCAAGTATATGAAAAAAATGTGATGTCTGTGTGTTGATGACACTTGAACAAGCTGACCTCAAAGGCTCTGGCACATTCAAAGTGATCAAATGCTTTGAATCCTCCGCTTCTATTCAAGTTGCACTAGAACACACAGCATACACGCCACCAAAACTCCAGACGATTGTCTGCCAAAGATATTCAACCATGGCTCAACGCCACCCAGTAGCCACCAGTCAGCTTGGTGTGTTGGGCGCTTACACATACTGGCTGATTGTAAAAGAGAATTGCAACCAGAGAGGTACCCCTTCAGGAAAGCACTTAAGTAATAGTAAATGCCCTGCTATGCCAATGGAAAACGTGTAAAAGATTTTGCCTTGTCAGACAATTTGTAGAAAAGTAATTTTCTCTTGTTTCTATTGAGGCTGGAGATAAGCCAGGACTCCTAGTGCACTGAGGAACAACTTGCAGATTATACACACTTTCTGTTATAGTACAAACACACTCCTCACATAGTGTTTCCATCACTTTGAAGGACATTACATTGACTTACCTTTGTTTCCTTACTGTGAGCTTAACCCAGACCTGACCTATCCCTAACCTTAAACCAAGTATTACCAACCTAAAATGTAATGATGTACGTTATAGGGACTTCAACCCCATAAGGAAGGCGGGTCCCAGATTTATGTGGCCACAACAATATTACTCCACACACACACACAAACATATAAGTGTGCATGCTATAAGCTTTAGGAACATTGTGTAAGGTCTCAGGAATAGTCTTATGCAAAACATGAACTAAGACCCACACATAGTGTACACACTGACCTACACAAACATACACATGCACATGTACAGACACTTTGTCAGCTGGTATCAGGCACAACATATAGATATCTAAAAGCTGACAGGAACGCTTCACAGTTATTTTTTAAACAAATCTCGCTATTTCCTTTGAGCACACTTATTTAAACCTTCCCATTTATTTAATTCCACGATTCTATTATGCATTTACCTATGCAGTATTTACTTTTGGCAAAAATAAAACAAAACACCGTACATCATTAGTAAGATAACCCACTGTGCAAAACTGACAAGTACGAAAAAGAAAGGAGAGAGAGGATGAGAGACGAAGGAGGCAAATGACAAACATGATGAAATAAAAAAAAAGTTTTTCGGAATAACGTTGCGTGGGAGGAGATTTGGAGTGACCTAATTAAAATGTTGGAATCCTGAGAGGAATAAATTAAGAAAATGTCAGTTAGGCTGAGCCGGAGGAGGGGAGATTAAGAGGCGCAAGCTCGAATGCTGTCTTATTTCTGCTCTTCTCTTTTATCACTGCTGCATGG
This sequence comes from Lepomis gibbosus, assembly GCA_029875015.1. Lineage (NCBI taxonomy): Eukaryota > Metazoa > Chordata > Actinopteri > Centrarchiformes > Centrarchidae > Lepomis > Lepomis gibbosus. The sequence continues at coordinate 8,093 of JAPMOB010049004.1, read as the reverse complement.
AACATTGGTCTTTAACGACAACATAGTCAGTTGGTGTAACATTAACCATTTGAATATATGAAGAGTTTGCAACGGCAAGTGGGAAAAGAAAAGGAATGTTGCAAGTCAAGACAGTTATGAGCTTTACGTGTGAAAAAAAAGTTGAATAGGTGTGTCTAGTCTTCAGATTTCCAGAGGAAACTTTGAAATGAAAAGGCAAATCTGATAATAAAAAAAATAAAGAGAGAGACAGGAAGATAGCAGTTTAAGCAGCTTTAGGTTTCCACATTGTTACGCTGCACCATGAAAGCCACCGGTCTCTTAGCATCATCTAGCTAGCATCCTTGCTGACTTCCACCAGCCATCCCAGACACATTCCCCCTGCGGGGCAGCTCCATATGGGACCAACATGTTTCTTCTGTGCTGGGCAGGACAGGACCATATGGACGCTGTCGGACTGCATGTTGCGTGTATTAGAGCAAATGACAGCAATGGCAATGTGTCGAATGTGAACACAGAGGAGGAAAGGGATGGCATGAACAATGAGAGGGGGCTGAGCAGAATGAGGAGGGAGGGAGGAGAAGGAAGAAAGGACAGCTGGTACCAAGATTGGTGTTAGTTAAGGATGACTAAGTGACATGTTGACAAGAGACAGATAAGAGGACTCCATGGAACAAAGATGAAAAAGGAAAGTATCCAAGAGCCTCTGATGCCAGTGCGCTTTAGTAAAGTACAAGATCTTTGATTCCACTTCCCTTTGAAGTGATCCATGAAAATAACACCATGTGGCATGCATGAATTTCAGCATTGGATGAAAAAAAGATCCAGTCTGGCGCAGCGTCCCTAATGCTGAGCCTTCACAGCCTACATTGACTTGCACAGCCGCAACGTTCCACGTGACTTGATAATATCACACCGGTATGCACCTTCACACTGTTTGTGCAATAAGCACTCACTTTGCTTTCAATTGCAATCAATTCAGAAAGTTGGATTTCATCAAAGTTTTAACAATGAAAAACTTCTGCACCGAAAAGGATGTTATATCTAATCTATTGGGCAATAATCGCTTGCAAATGAACAGCAGTTTCAGTTTACATTTTCAAGCATGCTGAAATGAAAGTGAATTGCCCCTTTCGGTTGCGTGCCACACTCCAGCACCCAGACCCACACTATAAACCAGGCGTGTAGGCATCCATTTCCCTGCTGCACTCCATAACAAAAACAACAACAACAGGTCATTTGTTTCAATCTAACAAGAGATGGTTGCAACTGTCTTTCTCTCAATTCCTCCCAAAACCTTCTGTCAGACAGGAGAGGCTTTACATAATTTCTGTCATCATTCCTTATCACAAACTTAAATCTCCTGTGGACTCTGAGGTGTGTGGTGCTTTACTCTCCTGTGCAGTATCATGCTGCAGTGGGTCTGTGTTGGTGGTTAGTAGTGTAACAATGGCTGTGAGGCTACACTCCACTTAAGCTGTCACGCCTGTAATGAACAGCAGATCTCAGTGTGTAGCAGCTCATCTATTGGTCTGTGTGTTTGTGTGTGTCTGAAATAAAAAAAGGAGGAATCTGCACTATAAAAAGGAAAACATTGCTATTACTATATAGTCCTTTACATAAAGTCATGGTTTTTAGATGATGAACCTTAATGACTTTGGTGATCCCCTAACTTTCCTCTAGAGATTCAAGAGTTTCACATTTATGGTTTTGAATACAATTTCTGTACAACTACTGGAAGCATTGACTTTGACATTGAACTGTCATAGGCATCATCAGGTCTCTTCATCAGGATTTCATTTTGTCCAATTCTTTGGTTTATGACCAAGTGCTTACAACTTGCGGGTTTATATTTTTATATTTCTGGTTTATATATCTCTGCCTCTGCTGAATAACTTTTAGTCCCTGTTGGGACAAAATTTATCCCCCCCCTCAGAGTACTACTTTTTTCTACTATTGAGTGCTACTTCAATTGTGATGCAACTGATCACAAAACTCACGGTTCGTATCGATCCATAGTTTTTTTAGGGTGTAATTCATTTTAAAATGCACTACTTTGGCTCTGATCCAGCTGCCTGTTTCTGTCTATAGGTAATCATCAGGGGCGAGTGAACAAGCCTGAACACACAGCTACGTGGTTTCACTTAATTTTTTGAATTTATTGCTTTAACAATAAACAGTGGGAGAAATCCACAGTTCACTGGGGGAGGGGTTTCATGAGACCCCCCCCCCGTTCTTTTTACAAAAATCGCTCCAAATAGAGATTTCTATCAGCCTCTGCTGTTCTTTGTATTTAGTGCGAATTAGCAAATGTTAGTGCACAGAATTGCACAAAAATTACTTATTTGACAGTGGGTCTCCGACATTGACAGTTTTGCGTTAGGAACAGAAAGACTAACTTATCAGTTCACTTACTTTGCTTACAGGAACAGGAGTTTTGTAGACTGACAAATAATTCATGTTGTGCTGCCACCTAAAAAAATAGAGAAGAAGAAAAAATGTATGTTCAAGGGTGTACGAACTTACACTGCAACTCCCAAGACAGGAGGCCCTGGTTGCATGTCAACACCACCTCCCATTGCTATAGCTGCTGATAGAAACATTTGTAAAGTAAATACCCACTTAGATGAAATGTCATCATTTATTAGAGTTACTAGTGCTCAATTAATTAAGTAATCTTGTGATGTCCTCCTGAATATATTCAATTCAACGGTAGTTGAAGGAAACATGCACTGATTCACATTTTATTTTGCAGAAATGTCATTGTAATGAAAACATAACAAGCGAGGGTGAACAGGATGCTGTTGTCTGGCAGAGAAAGAAAGCTGTTCTGTCTCTCCCTCCATACCCTCTCTCACTATTGCATTTTTTAAAGCATTTTATCTCATTTGCGCAATTCCCCGCATCTTTTCTCCTCCGCTGTATGTCTGTGTTTCATTTGTCTATTTTTCCTCTTTCTGTTTCCCTCTTCTTTTTTTTTTTACTTCCACTTACTTTCACACAGTAGCTCTGTCGCCTCAGCACTTCTCCCACTGTGTGTGTCTGCTGCGCCCAGTGTGTGTGTGTGTGTGTGTGTGTGTTTCTTTTCCTAGTGACATTTCCGTGCCAGGTGTGACAAATGGCAGGCAGAGAGGAAACATTTATTCCCTGTGGTGAGCTTAATTAGCCTATCAGCTAAGCCTTGGCACCAGCTTGTTTTGAAAACCACACACACGCACACACACACACACGCACACAATTACATGGCACACATTTATTGTCAAGTAAGAATCCACCATCAGTTGCATACTCATACCACCTCCCCACCCCACAAACACACACACACAACAGACAAATTACACGTACCACACGAACCACATACATAATAGTATAAAAAAGTACAATTAAATAATGTCTAAATCTCAGCTCCAATCCTTATTTTTCATCTCTGGCTTCACATCCAGAGGGACTCCACTGTAGCCAACCTCATCTTTTCTCTATTAAAAGGTTAAATCATTTACAAATTACAGCTCTCTTCCTGCAGTTAGCATATGGTGGGTGTGCAGAGGCCATAAAAGGCCAGCAGGCAAGACTGAAGGAGAAGAAATCGTATGCTTGTCTCTTCTGAGTGTGATCCTGTGAGCAGGGTATCACGTTCAGTGCAGTTGTACATTACCTATCCATCTGCGTGTGTCTGCGCGTGCGTGTGTGTATGTCTGGAAACATCTGCCCACTTCTGTGTTGGTCCATTGTCGTGCCAAAGCCAACATCTGTAGCTGAGGGATGGAAGTTTGAGGGCATCGGTGGTGATGGCAGTGGAGGAGGAGAAGAAGGAGAAGGAGTCCTGGTGTCCAGTAACCCTGCAGCCAAGCAAGAGAGCTGTAACACAGCACTGCTGATTACACACACACACGTGCATAAATGTGCTTTCAACTGAATGAGTGGTGTCTGAGGGCCTTTCTTTGTCTCTTCTTTCCTCAATCTGTGGACAAATTACAGACATTATTGGCTGCAAAGAGACTCCCTGTCTACCTCTGTCTTTTTTCTCTTTCTCACTGAGCCGGGGCCCTGGCATGTCCCTGTGCACCCCCGCTGCGGAGACGGAAATGAAAGCCAGAAATGTTGCTGATGTGTCTCCCTGCTAAGCACTGGGTTTCTGGGCTTTGATGCCAGCCAGGTGGTGGAAGGGATATTAAGGTGCCCTTTAAGGGTAGAAATTGGGGAGGTGAACATTGTAATTTGACCAAACTGTGTTGCGACTTGTTTTGGGTGTGGCCTAGTCCGGCAGCCCCGCTGGCAACAAACGGCTTTTGATGTCAGGGTTAAAAGGGTTGGTGGGATTTTGGAGAGACCCCATGCTGTTCTGAGGTGGGATTAGTGTTGGAAAGAGACGCACGGTGCTTGTTTTTCTCCAGCACTCAGCAGTTCAGCTGATTAGCCATAATTGCTGGAGAATTGGATGCTATGTTTGCCTGTAAATTATTCGTAAAGTAAAGTCAGGGTGAAGCAGGACCTGCATTCAAGCATATATGAAACTGGATTATTTTGTGATGATGTGAAGCAAGATCAAAAGTGGTCGTGCCTACATTTTGTAGGTCATTGCTGTCTTCTTTATCAAGATAACAGAAACATCTCTGTCTGTCATGTTCTCTGCCCCTGCAAATTATCTGGCATACAGCAGGATTGGGCTTGTAGTTAAACAGGAGTGTAAAAGTAGCACGTGATCAACTGGTTAATGAAGACAATTCCCATGTCCAGTCAGGGTTTGGCATTTGTAAAAAGACTTACTGCCAGGGGGTTACAGTAGGAGTCATGATAGAGTGAGAGAGAAGGACAAAGCAGCTAAGATTCAACATTTAACATGTACATTTCTGGCTCTATACAACATGGCTCTAGGAATGGCAAATTCGGTTGGACCATCCGTCCTTCAGCCGGCCCACCACTTTTTACCATACTGAAATATCCCAACAGCTATAGGACAGATTGCAATGGAAGTTTGTACAGACAGGCATGCTGATGAATTCTTATTTTTGTTGATCCCCTCAACACCATGAGGTTAACAATTTGTGTTTTAGAGAGAAATGTTAAGAATTAAGAATTGTTAGCATGCTAAACTAAGATGGTGAACGTGGTAAACCAGATACCTGCCAAACATCAGCATGTAAGCATTCTGACTTTAATCACCACTCTACCCATAACCTTACAGTAGTCTCTATGAAGTCATTAATAATCTTATAATGACTTCAATATCAAGTTGGCACAGCTAGCTACTGTTTTAGATAAACATCTGTGTTTGAATAAGAGCTTTAGTGATTTTCAACAGTTGCGCTCTTTCCCCTCCTCATCCCTGTCTCTCTCTGTCACTAATATTCAGTTGGTTTACACTTTTGAGTTATCACGCACCTGCTTTATTTCCATTAAATTTAAAGAACGACATTACATTTAAGAGCCAGTCAAATTAACAAAATTCTTATTGGCCTGTCTTTTCATTTAGACACAAAAAAGATTTGCAGAAGTTGGGAATCTAGCTGTAACTTATCAATGACCTGAGCACTTTTCAGAGCAGTGTAAAAAAGCAGTGTAAAAAAAACCTCTTGGTAACTAGTGCCAAAATTAATACTTGGGTCAAGCAGGGAAATCTCTGGCAGTTTTGTTACAAATCAGATTAGAATGAATCACTAGCTCCTTTGATAAATACATTTACAATATGTATTGCGATAGAGACACTCATTTTGTGTGACAGATACTAGAGACTTGTTTTGTTTTGTTGCCAAATTACCATTTAACATTTTCACCCTGCACATTATCATTACACTGCTTTATCTTTGGATCCATATGAGATCCATAAAACCATCAAAACAACTTAAAGTCTGAAATCTTTTTTCTGCCCCAGGATCTGCTGTGCTGGACAGTGGGGCCTTCAATCATTTTGAAGGTTTAATGATGCCGGTGTCAGACCAAAAGATCGTATCAGCTGTCTCTCCACTCGTTATTGCTAGCTTAGGTGCTTAACTCCTCACCTTCACTTTCTCCACCTTCCCCTGCTTTCCCTGTTTTCCTCTGATCTTTATCTTTTTGCCATTCCATCAGACAGATAACTCGGTAGAGTTTTGTGACTTTAGAAATCAACTACATTCCTCTGAAACTGTAGATTTTTATTGGAGTTTTCCTTTTTTTATCCCCATATTGTGGTAGCCATGCATGACTGGCAGTGTGTCACACTGTACAACCCCACAAGAGTATCACAGCTGTTTGGAGAAAAGCCATTAGTTGCTTGCATTTGTTGTTTAAATGCAAATCTGACCACATGATGTGACTTTCAAATGAATTGATTATAATCATTTTGAAAATTATATTCAAGAAGTTTAACTGCTCAGCATGCAAAATGCATTAAGCAAATGTAAATGTAACAACTGGTCCATTCACACTTTTGAAAAAGTAATTTCTGCTTCAGTAAACATTTGTTTATCCCAGTTCTCTCAGCAGATACCAACTAACAACTGTCTCCACAGGCTACTTCTGATTCCTGCAACACAGCCTGAACTTTTTTTGTCTGACAGCCAAGAAGTGATTATGAGACTGTGACCAGATTCAAAAAATCCCCTCTGGAAATAACTGGAGTCATAGAGGGTTCCTCGGTTTCACATTAGTGCATCATACATTTATGCATACATGACACCTACGTAAATGACTTGTCCTGGCCCTGATGCCTGTACGATTCCTGGGTTAGCCTAAGAATTCTAACACGGTATAACCCTTAGGAATGTAACATGGGGAGGATTGGGAGCTGTTTGAAAGGTTTTGACAGAGTTGGACTGAAAAAGTCCAGAAAAGTAACGAGTGAGTTAAGACATTACTTTTGCTGCTGAGAAAATAATAAAGCAATTTAATTATTTTTTAATGAGTAATGTGTAATGAGTGATTTTCAAGTAACTTTCCAAACATTGTCGGTGAGATATGTGGTACAGGATAGACCTCTATTTCATTGGTTGTTGTATTGAGGAGGCCCTACCTTTTGTCTTATGGACCAAATTGTTTTTAAGTACATCAGGACCAGAATCTACTACCTGGCCCCTCCTCCCCACTTCCTTGACTATTTCACAAATGGCGTGCTTTAGTCTTGGCGTGCTTGTCGAGTTGTTGAACAGTGACTGAAAGCCCATTCCAACACCATTCCAACATCAGAAGTCAGGATGCTACGATGAAAAATTTTCTAGCTTTCTGAAACTGACAATCATGCCCACTTTGGATTGACAGTTTGTTATTTGGCCAGGGCAACATAGGTTAGAAAGCATGCAGGGTTTGAACTCCTCTCTCAGTCTCTTCTTTTCATCCTTACATAACAACTTCCAACATTGTTGCCTTAAAGGTGAGACTGTCTGAAATTGTGCACCATTATCGCAGTCTATATTTGTGTGATTATCACGTCTTGCCTCTATTTCTGACAGCAGACTTTCCATCCTACATTTGAGTGGGGCTATTCAGACCGGCTATAAACCATTTTTGCTTTTAGACGTACACAGGTGACTTTTCATACAATCTACTTCCTTTCAACATACTCTTGTTTTAAGGCCTGATGTAAGACCAACAAGCTTTTGCTCGCATAGAAATTTACAAATGTAAGTATTTTTAAATAAATTGTGCCCATAATGTTTCTAGAAACTAGAGTCAGAATATATATGATTGACATCTGAAGCAAGCCAAGATAATCCCCAAGCTTCCTCAGCACATAGACTATTGCTTGTATGTATTGTGACTCTAACTTGAACCCTGTCTAGACTCTCTAAGCAACCTGCAGCTGTCTGTGCAGTTGGGCTCATAGGAGAAGATCCAGTCAACACATATAAAGCCTCAGGTGATTAACATTGTAGCTCTTCCCCATCTTTCATCTTGTTTTTCACCACATCATCTTCTATCTGTGCACAGAAATTAATTTCCTCTGCAGGTGTAAACAGAGCAGATAGGGTCTTAACCTTTGTGCACAGTGCGTGTATTGCTTGTATTGTTCGAGTGACACAGGTCACTGACAATTTATGTCATTTGCAAAGCTGTCTTCCCAGAAAAATGCCTCTTATTATTGCCTTGGCCTGATGCATTCAAGTGTTCTTCTCCAGAGCGGAATTCTTCTTGACATA
>JAPMOB010048864.1:0-20482 GCA_029875015.1 Lepomis gibbosus | reverse complement strand
TATACTGTATATATATTTATTTATGTTATATTATGTTTTCATTATGTACTTTATTCCTGTTTTGGCACATCAGATCACCCAAGGACAAAAGTTTTGTTTGCTTTAACTTTTGAGATCTATTTCTTAGACAATCTAGTTTCATCTGCACCACTGTGCAAACTAATGACGCCTCAAAGGCTTTGTTTAAGTCATTAAACATGGAAATCTAGCTACGCAGTTTTCTTCTAATGGCAAACAATTGCATGGCAACAACCTGGCCAAGAAAATCAATGTCAGTGAAAAAGAATATAGTTGCATTGTTTATGTTTCAGCCAGGGGAATACCATGCCTGTCCAAGTATTAGAGATGCTTGGCTGGTCATTCACAAAAAAATAAAATAATAATAAAAAGTTTACCAAATTGACTTTCCTGAGTATTGGTGCACATATCCTTAACCTCAAACCATTTTTTAATTAGAAGTCATTTGGACCTAAATTGTCAACATGTTATTCTCTGTTAAAATCGGAATCAGCTTTATTGTAAGTTGGTTTACATATAAAAGGAATTTGTTTTAGTGCTTTAAAAAAGATAAAGATAGAGCAAGTACTGCTGGTCCAGAATCATAAATATAAAATATAATATTGACAATGAGATATGAAAAGATAAAACAATAATACAGGTTATGTAGAATATGGCTCTTTATATTTAACCGTCTTTTCTTTACATTACAGGTCAATACTGCCTTTTATCTTTGCTAATCGACAGTCTTATTATTATTACATTTCACAAGGATGAATACATAGTATTCCAACTTCCAACTTTCTAACTTGAACCCACCCTTTTTTGTCTACAATTCACGATGAATGTGTATGTCTTATCCCATCCAAGAAATGCTCACACATTTCCAAGAATTGATACCCTGTCCTGGACGTTTACAAATTAGGCTCAGTGAGATTGTATTGGCAACAAGATTTATGTAACATAATATTAATCTTATCCACAATTTATTAAAACTGACTATACTGACTGTACCGTAGTTTGTTTCTTTCTACAGATTCTGCCATCTTTCAGTAAGCTTCAAACCAGGAAGTACGATTCTTTCAGTCTTTAGTGAGGGTAGCTCATCTGCTAAATGCTTCTGACTGGCGCAGTGACAATGATTATTCAGTAGTCATTTCAGTCAAATCTACTTTTCATGAGCTCAGAAAAACAACCCTGTTATCAGCTTTTTGACCATTTTCCGGGCTAATTAATTTTTTGTAATACGTAGTTTGTTTAATTTAGTAAGTTGGAGAATAGTCAGTCAAGGCTCACTTCATCCCTTAGTTCATCAAAAAAAATCAAAATCACAAAATTTAGAGATACATGATTTTCATTATACAGGAAGGATATAAAAAATCGTGATCTGAAAAATAGTAACTCAAAACAAATGTAGAGGAGTAAAAAGTAGGGGAGAGCAGGGTAAGTTGTCACTTTTCTTAACTCCAACACTAGAGACTCTGTCTCAAAAATCAAATAACCACTTTGTTTGTCTTCTTGTACTATGGTAAACTTCCTGTTCACATGTGGTTATGGTCACTCTAATCTGAGGTGAGCACAATATTCTTATCTTTCTGCTTCAAAAGTAAAACATTTACACATATTATGCATTGTATTTTTCAACTTCGTTAGGTGTTAATGTGCAAAATCATAATTTTTGTTTTTGCAATTGTAGAGGACACACGTCTTTTGATACTTTAGCTGAACTGCTATGTTGAGCTAATCTCGAGATTTAGCTAACATCACACCAAACCAAACGTACACATAAAACATCCTCAGAAAATCCAGTTATAATGTGTAATTAGCTCTGACAATAGTATTAAATTATACTGTAAATAGAACATTACAGCTAGAGTGTAATGAACATTGAACTACACAAGACTGAATTCAAGACACTGTATGAAGTAGTGTGTGTGTGTGTGTATGTGCATGTGGGGATAAACTGTCTCATACAGTACGCATGTAGTGGGTTAGTAGACACACACACACTACTTCATACAGTCATTAATTTACCGTGGTGACAAGATTGTAATGTATTTGTAATCGCAATGAGGAAATGTGTTTTTGAAGAAAGGAAGGAAAAGCAGGAAGGAACATGTTTTGAAAACGAAAGACAGAGCATGGCAGCACAACACCTGACAATATTTAAGGCAGTCAGGCAGGTGAAGTTGCAGAACAAATCAATCAGTGAAGGATTTTGACATAAATTACCATACTCTGACTTGGTACGGTCTAAATATTAGAAAGGATTTGAAGAAAAGAAACTGAAAGTCAGACAGCCATACCAGCTACAATGGTTAGTTATAAAACAAAATGGAGGTTTTTTCCACCTGCTTTAGAGAAGCAGCTTGTTGAATATATTACTAGGTTAGCTGACATTTATTTTGGCTTGTCGCCAAGTGACGTCAGAAAATGAGAAACTAGCCTTGCCAGGGTAAGTAGCTTCAATAGAGCAAATGTTTATGTTTTCTACAATAATGTAGACAAAGAGTAACAGAAATATGAGTTTGGACCAGGAGACATATTTAATGTTGATGAAACTGGGATGAACACTACATAATCCTGACAAAGTGGTAGCTAGACGTGGATTCAAACAAGTAGGGTCACTAACCTCTGCTGAAAGGGTCACACTGACATGTGCTTTCTCAGTTACAGTATACCATCATATTTTATTTCACCCCATGTCAACTTCATTTACTGATCAACGGGCCACCTGGATGCAAATGAGGGGGAAATCCCTTTGAATGGATGAAACATACACACTTTGTTGACTTCCTGGAACATTTCAAAAAACATGCAAAGTGCTCAAAGGAGAAGCCCTGTTTCCTCTTTTTGGACAACCACAAGTCTCATCTGTCCATTGATAGACACAATTATTCCAAAGAAAATGGAATAACCATGCTGTCATCCCCACCCCACTGCTCACACCTGCTCCAGCCATTAGACAGTAGTAGTAATTGTGTTCTTGTTTTTTTGACAATCCAGCGTAGCAACTCACCTGATGCAGTGTGACAACTTAACTGTCGATGGAGCAAATTGTCACATGTGTGTGCACACTCTTGATTCAACAGTCTACAACCCCGTAATGAGAAAAGATATGAAGATGTAATGAATACAAAATGTGCGCTCAAGGCTTCCTTCTTTAGTTTGGTAGGACATTTATACCATTGTGATGTATGTTGCCCAGTAAATACTAGACAGTGTGAAAAGTGTGACAACATACCCTGCTCTCCACTACAATATTTGTCTCTTAGATGTATAAAATGGAAATACTCAGTTAAGGTACAACTATCTCAAATTACACTATCGTTAAGGTTCAAGTTACATTCTAACTCCATAGTTTAGCCAAGTTTAGTTTGGTCAAGACAATAAGGCCACACAAACAACCTGAAGATATCACGCAGAAAAGCATGCACCTGGTGGTGATAGGTGACACTGGCGGTGATCTGGTTAATGTTTAGAACAAATCAATAATGATTAACAGAATGATCCTACAGCAGTTCTGTATGTTTGAGCAAGAGCAGCAACACCTAAGAAAAAAATAATTTAAAACAGGCCTTTCCACAATAAACCTAAAAAAGGATCTGAATGGCACAGCAAGTTTATTCACTAAAATGTGGGTAGCTGACACAGCATCTGTCCATGTAACAAATGGAACCAACTGTATGTTACATGCATAAAAAAATATGCATTATGGATTGCATTACATTGGAAAGCCCATTATTCTATGTACGCATTTGTGTATTTAATCAGTAAGAGAAATGAAATATGCTACTTATCATTTTTTCTTCATTTAGATGAAATTGCTTTGAATTTTTATGATAAAAACTCCAACCATATGAACAGTTTACGTCTAATATTCCTCCCACTATTCACTCTTTATCTTGTTTTGTACGTGCCTATTTGTTTCTTTCATTGTCCCCTATCGTCATGTTATCAAATCATTGTACTGTATGTCTTCAGTTCAGATGTACAGCTTTATAAGGTGTTTTATGTTGGCGAGAGAAAACATGGCAATGGTGCACATGTGAACACCTGCTTTTGTGTATTTTTAGGTCCTCTGCTTGGGTATATTGACTCTCGCACTTAAGTATATTTTGTCGGAGTAGGTCAACTGTGATAATGCTTAATTTTAAAATTGCATCTTGGTACACTTCCGGCAGCCTTTGTGCAATCCATATGAACACCTCAAGTAGGATTTGTGAAAGTCCCATTTCGCCTGCCTTAAAAATAGTCCATATCATTATGGTAGGCCCTGGGACTTGGTATTATCCACCGGTTAGACTAAGATGCTTAAACATTAGCAATCTACAGAACCAGGCAGCTGGACTGCAGTCATGGAGCACACAGTGACTTCTCATTAATGGGTTGGGGAGCCCACCCTGAGCAGAGATTTCCATGTGGATATGGCCTATGGCACAGGGGTACCTGCCCCCAGCCATCTGTGCTGATTTGACAAATGATTCTATATCAAAGGCCTCTGCACTGATTTGGGTGGTAATTGATTGGAAGTGAGGCCCTCAAATCCCTGATTGGTTTAGCTGGATAAAAGGGGGAGATATGCAGTGGCAAGTGAGAGAAAAGGACAACCAGCAAGAGAGAGAAAGTACAGTGCAGGAGATTTGGGAAATATACTACAGAACTCTGCCTCATTTGCACTTTGAGAGAATTCAGAGTGAAATCTTTGTGAGATATGCAATTTCTACACACAATATGCATGGTATATTTTTTTCAAAACCACCCATGTCATCTCTGTGTTTCTGTTTCTTTTTCTAATATAATTGTCAGGATATCCAATTTGTTAGTGTGTCCATGAAGATTGGATTTCACCATTCAAAAAGAGGAATTTGGTTAGAAATGGAATATTATTGATTTGTTCCACATGGAGGTGTGGTCTGATGCAGATATATGAACATGGCAAGCTGCCTGAGAGGGTGGCATGGTTTATATATTCCTTCATCAATTTCCCCTGAATTTGTGATGCTATTAACCCTTGTTGTGGAAATCGCATGACATGAGGGATAACATCAAACGTGGAGGCTAGTGATTCCCCTGAGGATTATGAGAGCGCATACAAACATGATAGAATGATATGATATGCAGAATGCTTATTATATGTATGAAATGTAATCTGTTACCCATCTCTATGTTAGGCATACATCTGAAGGTTGGTATCTGTCATTAAATAGTACCGTTAAAACAGTTATACATACACTTTAATGAAATCAAATAGAATGCGGGGATGTTTCTGGCACTATAAATGTGAATTCAATCATATTTGTTAATTCACTATAGCATAAAAAACATTTAAATCTTAAATCTTGCATATTGTTTGCCATGATGTGACCAATATGTCATGGTGGATGTTGTGCAGATAAGCCAGGACACTGTACAGCATTGATGCTACGTACATATAGGCCTACAACTGCCTTTATTACACGGCAAGCTGGCTGCTCCACATACCTTTTGCAATTTGACACAGACATGCGGTGCTTGCTAGTGACAGATGCTGCACAGTACTGGTCCCAGAGGTCACAAATGACCTTTTGGATTGTCTTTTTTTCAGTCACAAAGAATTATTTATTTGACGATGGCCACCAATGCAACCCCAGGCACCCTGATGGAGCCGTGGGTTGTTGCTGCTTGTCTTCTGAGATCACATTTACCTCAACTGAATCATGTGTGTGTGTATGTGAGAGGGGTTGAGTGAGTGTACGTGAGTGTCTGTGCTCTTGAATGTGAAAGGACGTGCATGTGGATGTACATGTTCAGGAAGATGCGTCACTAACAGTGTTGGGTAAGTTACTTCAAAAATGTAATACATTATAGATTACTATTTACTGTCATTTGAGAGTAATTATTGATATTACATTATTACTGTATCTGACTTGTAATGCTTTAAACTATTTTTGCGTTTCTAATTAGTTACTTTGACTGCTATTTAATGGGCACATTCTTCTATTAAGATGTGCCGCATAGGTGGGTTCTAGTGATGTGCAGAGTTAGCCGCAGATCGGTTGAATCTTTGTTATGAAAAATTAAGCTTAGCGGATGGAGGGTGGTTGGTTGGGGGGTGGGGCAATCGTTTCCCCATTAAGAAAGACGCTGTGCACATTTATGCAGAAGGTACAGCAGCATAACGTCATTGTTTATTTGAATCTCCCGATTCATCACTCCGACAGGATCGGTCGCGATGAACAGTCTCTCTAATCATAATAGCAATTCCTTAAAGCACAAAAACATAGCATTTACACATGATCCATCAGGGGAGCTACCATCTTCTTTAGAGGGGTCGAGCTGCCTACAATCTCCTCCATCTGGTTCCCGCAACAGGAAACTTTACTCTTTTAGTCATGGATTTGTTTTTCTGCTGCCGAAATGTTTGTTGGTGTTGGTGAATTATTAAAAAAACAAAACACCACTTAATTTCTGGTTAAAATGCATTATAAAGAGAGTTACTGAGATTGTAATGGGTATGATATTACCAATTTTTTTTGTTACGCCTTATATTGCTACGTTACAGCAAAAAGCAATACATTACTGTAACTGCTTAACTTTTGTAACACGTTACTCCCAACACTACTCACCAACCACCCTAGTCTGCTTGATGCCTTTAAATAAGCTTAATTGCTGCATGACTAGCCTCATGTTTGGATGCCAGAGGGATTTTCTTTTATTATACAGAATGAATCATCATTAAGATGTGCTTATTCAGTGGCCTTTCCATGGCTTAAAAATGCTGCAGCAGACAGGATCTCTTAAGTAGTTTTTCTGCAGTAATCAGTGTATTTACATTTGCATCCTGGTTGAAGTTCACAGGATAACATATGAAGCAGAATGTAACACCACTCAACTTTTACATTGTTAGGGGACATTTCACCGTAGACATTCTCATTCTGTGTGGAAAATAAAAACTGTGAAACGGCATCCTGGAGTTGCACGGCTTTAGTTTACCTTAGCAATTTCAGAGCTGGCAGGAACAGGGTGCAGTGCAGGCCCCATACTGTCAGAGGTGCTTGATCCCCACCCCCATCCTTGCCCTCTCCATCTGTCACCTAACTAGATTGCACTGTTCACATAGACACATAACATGTACTTACGCATGCATGCACACACACAATCATGTCAGCCAGACCACAGCCCTCCAATAGCAAAGAACTATTTACTATATAATATTTAGTTAGTTTTTTTTGTTTTAGTTACATTATTGAGCACGGAAATAAATATGCACTTATAAGTAATATTTCACATTTCTGTTTTCCATCTGTGCTACCATTGTGACTGTGATGCTAAAGTCACATCACACGCACATTCCTGTTCACATTTCATTCCTCTCCTGTTGTGCTACAGTATAATGAGAAACTGTTATTCATGCTGTAGATTCAGATGAAAACCTTGTGAAAAACTGACACAATTTTCTACTGCCTGAAGCCCAGTGTCAGAAATACGATCTTACCCTCACCTCTTACCCTGACTGCCGTACTGTAATGATGCTCTGAGGTGAGCCCACTCATCAATTATTCACAGAATGCGAGATTTTCACTCTTTATCTTCTCGCCAGCTAGAGGAGACCATTTAAGAAAAATGGAGGTGAAAATAAAGGAAAAGAGAGAAAAAAAAGCAGCAAGCTGCTTGGATGGATGAATAAGAGAGTTTGCGGTAGACAGACAATGCTTTCTATGTGAGTTATAATTGTAGTTTAACAATGTGCGGACCTCTGGGATTTTCAGTATGCAATATATGGCCTTTAGACTAGGATCGCTATGGAAACCAAAGGCCCTGAACGACCTGCAGTGCCCACCCACTCGGACAGCCGTTAATCATCTTCGCTCAGATCCTGGCACTGCAGAATTTGGCCAATGTGTCAAGAAGCAATTATATATACTTAGTGCTCGGGCACCCGATCTCCTCCCTCCCCTCTCTTTTCCTCGCGCTCTCACTCTCACACTCTTAATATAATCACAGCGCAGTCAGTTTAAAAGCCCTCTGTTCATTTCACTATCTATCTAGGGGATGCACACAATGCAGATGAAGAGAAGTGTAAAAAGACAGAGGATATTCTATTCTGAGAGCCATTATAATCAGAATATTCTTTTCATATAAATCATATCCAGCCATTTACTCATTTTACCAGCCTCCTGAGCTGACTGACATACTAAATTAGCCCAGCTGGCCCATTGCATTCGCTGCACATATTGGGTTGGTGCGGATCATGGAGACTAATGTGAGCTGACTAGAGGGAGATTATGTTCCGCTGCTAACAGCTAAAACGTGAATAACACTATCTGCAAAACCACGGTGTTCCCCCATTACATCAGCCCTGATCAGCTGTGTAAGAATAAAAAGAGAGCAAGTCAGAGAAACAGTAAATGAGACGGAAGTGTGGCGGCCAGAAATAACCGGTACATAGAGAAACATACTCTGTATAGCTCTAGAAAGAGAGTTCCTGTATTAAAACATCCTATTCTAGACTGTGTCAGACTGTTGATGTTGTTGATCATGCTCTTCATGAGACTTGATTTCTTATCAAGAGGAACCTAAATATGAAAGGTTCAGGTCCTATATGAGGGACATGTAGCTTTGACAGACTTCCAAACAAATTGATTCCCTTCCTTGTGATTTCCCAGTGACAGACATGTGGATCATATTTTATTATTATTTACTGTCCCACCACTGTCTGCAGCTTTCAGTGCCACCAAAGTCATTTTAGACAGCTAGCTGTGCATTAGCGATGTAGAGCGGTGTTAGGCTTTGAACAGTTGATGACAGGCTGTCAGACAGCTACCCTCCATTGGGGTCCTTTTACCAAGGTCCACTTTTGCAATAAGCCACTCTCCACCATACCGGCCATTCATCCAGAAAAGGACACAGGCATTTTTGACACATTTGGTGCTAAGTGAACTGAAATTGTGTGAATTTCACTACATAGCACATTATCACATTTGCAAGAGGGGTGCACCAGGAGCGGGAACTGAAGGGGAAAGTTACTTCCACCAGTGTGGGGAGATGACTTGAGACTATCAGAGTAAAGTGTTGAGTTTGACTGTGCATATACAGGACTAATTAACATTGAATAAATTTGTCATTCTCGCCTCATGTCAAATAAATGTTGAATCATAACGAAAATGTAGTAAGAAGTAGCAGGAACAGATAATATATTCTTTCAAGAAACTGTTGTTTATGAAATGAAAAGTTTTTTTTAGAATGACTGACAGACAAATTATTCTGCACATACTTTTGCAAAGGGTCTTGTCAAAGGTGAATGGAAGTTGTGAAAAGAAGAGAATGGCCTCAGCCTGATTATAGAGCTAATTTTCAAACGTGAGATGTAAAAGGACACGCAAACAAACCCTAATGAGAACATTAAATGCTTAAAGTATCTGCAATTATTTCACATAATGTTGTTTGTCCCTTGCCTGAAAGCAAGTTGGAGCTTACCTTATGAGGACAAATGGGGGGCGGTGAGTTAAAAGACTTCTCCGGTGTCTGGCTCAGGTTCTACAAGAAAAACACATTATCAGGAACATGTTTTCAGTGGAGGGCATCTCCCTACAAATCTTCAGTATGAGAAGTTGCAGCTTATTTCCTAGTCCTTGCCATTAGCATTTTTGCAATATATTTCAGAGGGGTTAAGCGACTCTCAATCAACAAGCAGGTCCTTGCCGCCCACTAATCCTAGACCACAGCTTTTGTTGACAGTCATATTTTAAATCCTTATCTTGACAATATCATCTTATCGTATGTCATGTGAGCGGGTAAAGTGATGTATTTTATTTTGTTTTCCAATTTCTCCTTCCTTCTATCCCTCCACACAGATTATAAATCCTTCTTTGTCAGAAGATTTCACTGAACATATGTTCAGACTTTTCCATACACGCCTGAATGCATTTTTTGAGGTTAAATGATTATCACATTGTTAATACACCAATACATCACTCAGATACAAGAAAACACCATTAAAAAGCAGACGCAAGGTAAGTCAACAAGCCAGCAGCAGATGGTCCCGCTGTTTGTGATTATGCAAAGATCCCAAGTATTTGCATACTCACAATGCCATCATAAAAACAGAAAACAAGAAGCCATCTTGAGCTGACCTCAGTGAGAAATGAAAAGAGCAATCGGTGAGGCAAACCCAGCAGGGAAGTGAATGGGCTCTGCAAACTTCTTTGGGAATCTACCAAGGGCCTGCCTCCTGGGAAGGCCAGGCAGGCAGGCACCAAGCAGGTGCTTTCAGTTCTGCCCTCATATCCAATTATGTGCCTGTGGTATGTCTGATGCTCCCTGACACTATTAATGGCTGCCTTATGGTATCACCAGGACAGACGAGACACTCAACTCTCCAGACTCTTAACATCTATATTTCATTGCAACATAGAAGCAGAACACCTCACTGGCCAACGCAACGGAGAGAGAGAAAAAAGGCTTTCACTGCATAAACACCACGTCATGAAATATAAATGAATAAATGGGCCTTGCTGGGACGATGGAATTAGTAGACAAAATCTTCCCTGCAGATTGAGTACGATATACAACCATGATATCTTAATTGATGTGACAAATACACATGAGTTATTTTCTTTGGGGATAAGAGCTGGACATTTGTTTCTGTGTATGTTGCATGCATGCAGATGATATAATTTCTAGTTGGGAAAACAGAACGACATTAATTCCAAGCAATGCCTCCAAATTTGTGACTTATATATTTGATCTTGCTGATTTAAATGGGGATGGATGAAAAACTGATGACAATCCAATTAATTATGACTGTAACTACAGCTTTTATGCAAACATTGATGACTGTTAAAATAAAAATTAAAATAGAAATTAAAATGGACCACAAAATCTACAACAGACAAAGAGGTGTTTTTTTTAAATTTACAGTTATGTAAGATAAATGTCAATCTAGAATGGTTTGATGTGCCAATACAAATGGTGAAGTTCAGTGTCATATGTGTATTCAGTTTACAAAATCAGGGGTCAAATTTGCTAAATTCACTGAGCAAAAAATGTAATATTTTCTTAAAAGATTTAAGTCTGTTTAAAGTTGCAAGTAAACAACATGGTGTGTATTCCATCTTCAACACCCCTTTTTAAGTTGAAAGCACACGTGATGTGGAAGAAGCAATATTTATATATCCAAATATAATGTGCTAAAAAACTCTTCCTGGATTTGGTGCTATAGTTTATGTAAATAAAAGGGCCTGTTAAAGCTTGATACCAGCCATAGATAATCTAAATCCCTTTCCCTTTCATGGACACAAACAGGAACATGTAGCAAGATCTCTCCAGGCTATAATCACTGTTGTTATATTTTTATGCTGATTTTTCCCCCTCTTACAATCTCATTTTATTCTTTGAGTAGAACAAAACATCACTTTTCACTTAGGCCATGTTCTTTTGTCACACTCCAGTGTAACACACACACACACACACACACACATAAAAGGTAATTATTAATCATTAATTTTTCATCAGTGTGGAAACCATGCGGCTTTGTGAGCAATAACCCTTACTCTTTTATAGGAAGCACAAATGTGATGATGATCATGTAATCAGGAGAGAAACCCTACATAGAAAAACATGGAAGGATAAAAAACAACTGTCATTTTTCAACTCACCTTTGGTCTGGAACATTTTACATCTGATAGGGAAACACTATTGACAAGGCTTGCAACAGAGAGCCTTGGATTACACCACATATTGATGTTTTTGTCTTTTCCGAGTGCTTGGGGTGGTTATTGTAATTTGATGAGACCCAGAGAGCCCAATGCTGTGATATATAACTAAATTTAATTTCCAATGAAACGGAAAGAAAACTGAAACATGATGTTTCTCTGTCTGATTTCTTGGAGACATGCTGATTTAGCAAAGGTCCTTCTGCTGTACCTTCAGCTTCAATACCTTCAGCATAATTCTTAGCCTCACTCGAGAACCATAATAACCTCCAAAATGTCCGAGACTAAATTATGTACTGTATTATAGATATTTAGGTAAATCTTCAGTACAATATAGAGCTAACCAAGAAGCAACTCAAGCCATTTTTCTTAAAACCTTGCGTATCTGATTCTCTGTGCCAGATATAGTAGTAGTCTGGTCACATTCCACAAGCCAACTTCCCCAACAAACCCCATGAAAAAAACAAGAGCACTATTCAGTGCTGAGTGGACAGGGACTTGTGGCACATTTGTGTTTCCAGCGCCATCAGCTCAGCCTCCATTCTCCACACACAAGGAGGCTTTATACTGTTGTCTTTCCCGGCTGCCTCAAAAGTGCCATGCTACATTTAGTAAACTGCAATTCTAGCAGCTAGTTACTGCTTTTCTAGCGCTGTGTGCCACCCCAACATAGCCCCTCCTCCCCCCAATAAAATATAGTTCTCTCACTAGGATTAAAGGAGCAATGTAGTTCAAGGATTATCAAATGCCTTTGATCATGTGACTGCCATGTTTTTGATCTGCAGCACATAGCACCAAAAATATTCTCTTTTTCTTGCCTTCTGTCTCTAACCCTCTCCATGGATTTCCCTTTGCCTGATGGTTCTCTGCAGTGTGAGAAGACCTCTTGACAGGCAGTGGAAGAAGAGAGTGTAACAAGTGTAAAACACAAGTGCTATGCAAGATAAAGCTGCCTTGTGTTGAGGTTTGATTAACACTTTTCTGACATGTACAGATGAGATTTATTTGAACCCCATATTTATTTGAGTCGTGTATAGTTTTTCTCACTACACATTGAGCTATTTACATTTAATGTTTCCCTCCGTTTGAGGCAATGGCACAGATGTTTTGAGTATAAAGAAACTGACCATAGATTATTTGCCTTTGAAACAGGAAGTAAGGTTTCAGAAGCTTCAACCCTCCACCACACCCGAAGTGCACCCCGCTGCTGTTCATTAGCAATTTCTGAGCCTTGGGCTATTTTGCAGTGTTTGAATCCCTGCATTATTATTATTTTGAGACTAACTTGGACATGCAATCAAAGGGACACGCAATATGTGCAACACTTGTATTGCAAAGCAATGGCTTTTCCATGATGCCCAGACTAAAACCCTATAACTGTGAGCCAGGAGATCTGTGGCTCAAATTTAGTCAACATACCTCAAAAAATCTTCTTTATCCTCATTGTACGATCAGCCCATATTAATGTCATTGCCAAGACAAAAACGGAACATATCAAAACAATTATTTTGATGTGGCTTCAAGCAACACGACATTTCAATGTGAATGGCATTCGAACCTTGAATCATTAAAAGGCGTGGTTTCGGGCAAAAAAGTCCATCAAAAAATGACTGGATATCATTTTAATGGGTAAAAAGCTACAAGGCTTTCATACTGTCTACCTGCCATGGTATTAGATAGACCATGTCAGTCAAGCTGAGGAAACACAGAAACAACATACAGACAGGCTGACAAGATATAAGCATGCTGCCTTCCATCTTCCTCCCAGCTTGCCATGTTTATCTAGTCTTCCATGTGAGCTTAGTGCAGTACTGTGCATATGCATACAGAATGATGAAGGTTCGGAAACTAGTGCCTGAAGGAAGCTGCACATATAGCACGAGCTCTTTGAAATTGTGCCAGGGTGGGCCTCATTTGCAAAGCAATTTGACAACAAAAGTAAAATACTCTACAACTTCAAACCAAATTCTAGAGATGCCAACTGGTACGGCTCTGCAGTTTGCTCAGAGAGGGAATTCAAGAGGGTTATGTCCGGTGTGTTGTGTGTGTGCTTCTGACATGGCTTATTTGCAGACCTAGCATTGCACCAGTGCAATGTCATGATTGCTTTGGCAAGGAAAGAGGGCCTAATTTACATGAGAGGGAGTCCTAGAGGCACACAGGAGCTTGCCTTTGACCAAGGTGCCAACAAGCCTGCAGAAAAACAATGTAATTACAACTTACAAAGCTGCTGTGTTTAGAATAAACTTACTCTTAATACAGCAGGACCACATACTAGTAAATCAGTCAGTCTTCCAAATGGGCATGACTATGAAAATGTGGTAATGCTACAATTCTGTATAATGGTTGGATTTCATATATTTTAAACACTCAAATGAAAGTGCAGAGGCCATGTTGAATGTGCTCGTATTCATTGTTTCATGTTTGAATATATTTTATGTAAAAAAAAAAGGTCCAGTATATTTTATTCTCCTCAGGTAGACTGGAATCCAGTGCACTGCCAACATTAAGCAGTCACTAGCCACTCGATTGCCAATCTTCATTCACCCGAGATGTAATGTTTCCTTTATTTTTTTTCCAGCCTTGTGATTTGAACTGTCTCTGGTACCATAGATTGTTTCTACAAGTGCAATATTGCTGTGGATTAAGTAGACCAGGATTTCATACTATGTGGGTTTATGATAATCTAAAATGCCGAAGAAGCTTCCTATGTTTTTTATTGCCTAGTGCAATGACTTTGCATTAGGACATTGTGTTTTCAGAAACCTGATACCCACAGGGAAGGCACACAAAAGCAACTTTTCACAGGTTGACAGTGTCTTAAATTGAGCAATAGAGCTGCTGTGTACCACAATACAAGCATGGCATATTTAGTGGCTCAACGAAGGTGTATGTATCAGTTCTATGCCAATTGGCTCACACCGTGAGCTATTTTCTTTTAGTTTCAAGCTTTTCTATTTCTACTCGATGCTGTCAGCTACAGTGCGTGACCTTCAGCTGAGAAAGAGACTGACCTGATTTATTTTTTTATATTTCACCTCTGACAAAAGCCACATGTCTACACCTGGTATGCTCTAACTAAAGTTCAAGCTCTGCCTCTAAACAAACAACATTTATTAAACATAGTGTTTCTTTCCCATGGCTTCATATGAAATTACATTTGTTGTTTTTCCACATTGTACACATATAAACAGATAGCAGTCTTTGTTGGCTGTAATCACAGATGACTGGAAATTAAGTAATACATCCTGAATCATTAATTAGTGAGAATGAGATTAGCATGGAAATATAAAAGCAACCGATAGTTCTGCTGACTATTTCTGTATCTGTCTGAAGTGAGTTATGTAAATTTCCTGATTTATAAGGAGAGAGTCTCCTTGGATTAAGTTTCATATCATTACTTATGTTTTAAGACATTTGTGATTATTACAACACTTTCAGAGTCTAAATCATGAGCTAACAGGCTAACACTACAAATCTTTGTTGTTCAGATAGTTTGGAGAGGAGGGGCTGTTTGACACAAATTGAGGCCATGAGACGAGAGACTGTTTGCTGAAAATCTCTCTAATCCAGTAATATTTTGGGTGACATTCTAAGATAAATACTTTGGCATTGTCTTGATGAGAGAGTCTCGCCTCATTTAAGTGTCTTTGGGATCTGGATCAATCCACATGGCGGGAGTCAGACTTGTACACTTGACCATATAATGTGGCATGCTTGTCACAACCCGGAATGCATTTCGCTCTTCAAAGTATATTTCTTGGCCTGCTCTCGTCACTCACTCCCTCTAACCAATTTGTCATTCTAAGCCTAGCCTCGCCGCTGCCAGCGCCTAGATGATAGCACTGGGCCTCTCTGATCCAGGCAGTGGCTAGGGAGCAGGCCAAGTGTTACGCGAGCCACTCTGGGACAGTGAGCAGGCGCTTCTGCCGGCTGATGTACGCCTCCACGGCCGAGAGGAACTGGCTTTGCAGATGCTTTCAATTCGACACAGAGTGGAGCTCATCTACTTTGTGAGGACATTTGCTTTGTGTCTGTGCAATGCATTTGTGCTTATTTGTGTATTTTGTGCGCAAGCGTGCATGACCGTGCATGCGTATGTGTGCGACACAAAGATTAAGAGAGATCTGTGTGTGTACATGTGCATGACTGAATATATCTGTGTGTGCTTGGTTGAGAGCGTGTGAAGGTGCTTTTTTATATAAAGACACAATTATCCTGAAATGAGGCTGAGCTTTTTTCCTTTTTTTGGTTTGCAATTATAGTGTTCACTAAGTTCTGATGACCTACTACTTCTCTGCTGATGTCCTTTAGAAGTCATTTTTGTTACCGTTTTTCTTCGTTGGCAGACACTCCTCTCAAGAGCAAGAGACAACACAACACTGTCATCCTCACTTCATTATTCCTGTTTTAAACAACCATTAATGCCCTCATTCAAATGCTTGGATGCTGCTTTGCTGTTAAGCTTATCAGCAACAGTCAACCAATTTACTACTGCAGTTCTCTCTCTAGTCGGGTGAGCAGAACATAAAGTGTATTCAAAATTACATTAGCTGCACATTGTTATTGACTGTTTCTCACGGTCAGACAAAACTTTATTTTGATAAATAAAAATAAATCTTATCAACTTAAATTACCCAGTGCTTCTGCTATGCATTAGCAAATCCACTCTGTGACTTTTGATTTGACAGCCTTTTTGGGAGAAGGGGATGGTAAATATTTTGGCAGCTTTGATTTAGGTGATACAAAAAACGTATTGGAGGAATAAAAGGAAGTAACAGTATTTGGAGGAAGATTTGGAAGACATATGCTAATCATCTTCTGTTTTTCAAATTACACAGAAGCCGCCCTGTTTTGATGAGTAATCAACTCTCTAGCTGACATGCTTGACATCGACCTTTCAGACCCCTGTTTTTTTATGCTGTAGCCTTTTTTTAGGATTAAACTATGCATGGCTAATGCATTTCCACAGGAGTAGATGTATTTATCTTTAGCACATAGACTGTCACCCACCATTCTGCACCAAACAATCAGCTCTCTGAAAATAGACCCCTTAATTCGTCTGCATGAGAAATGAGACTTGAAGTAGCTCGTTGAATGTCTAGCCTGAGCTTTCTCGTTAGACATTGATACCCATCTCACAAAGCAACACCAGCCTTTTATCTGTCTGAGTGTGATTCAGTATTTGATTGGGAATGAATCTGGAAGGCTCCAATCAGTTTCCCTTGTATGAGCACAGTTAACATGTGTGTGACTGCTCCTTGAGCACTGATGGCAGAGACATGGGCGATTAAGGCCAGAGCCCAATCAAACCAGCTGTGTGCCATTCCCCCCATGGCACTGGTTGTGCCAGGCATGTGTTCCACACTACTAGCAGGCAGAGAGGCCTTGACCAAACCCCCAGTCTGGGGAGTTACGGCCACACATGAACCAGGACATACAGACAGATTGGGGATTTAGCTATACAAACATTTTTCAGAGACAGAGCTCCTATGCAAGCAGAAATAATCTCATTGGTTGCATTAAACCTCAGCGGAGAGTTATTCTGGCCAAGCAGCAGAAGGCTGCTGAAGCCCACTGTAAAAGACAGGGCGCAATACAGTAGGTAACCAATATTATGATTAAGTCTTTGTGAGTAAAATAATGCAATTAAACCATACTTAAGACAAGTTATCTGGGTTAAATAGATTCCATGGACACATCATTATTTGTAAAAGTCACCATTTGTGTTTCATATTTATATCGTTTATATCGTTTGATTTATTTAAATAAAAATAAAACAAATACAAAATCAATTTCAATCTTACATTGACTAAGTGTTAACAAGTGCATTCATCCTTTTGGTAATGGTAATTGCTCCAACAGGAGATTGTTTGCTTTTGTGAATACACATGTCTAGTCCTAATATAATGCGATTCCGACATTTGCAAATGCAATTTCCACAAAAAAAACTTCTATTCACACTGATATCTACCAATGACTAATTCATACAAGTCTTTCAAACTATTATAACTTTCATCACAGCCACACCAAGACTGAACCTCCAATTCCCAGTATCAACTTCCTGGCAGTCAGCGGTTAGCTAACTCATACACAATATATCATTTACATGAAGGAAACAGCTTTCCCTTTCCTTATAAAGCAATTACCATCCAGTTAAATATCACACACAGACACAAACACAAACTGCAAAGGTTTATCAATTTTTACCACAAGCCTTTAACAAATAGAATATTATGTTCTCTAGCTCCACAATGATGAGAATTACTAAGCCTACAACCAAACACGCCACCACATAGGCTACAGTAGCACCCTTGCCTATGTTTTTTTTAATCCTTTACAGCTATTCAGAAACACAAATGGATATCTGTTACAGTGTCTTTTCTGAAACTACCACTTGGGGTGACATTTTCTAATTCTAGGAATAGTAGTTGTAAACAGATTTTCTGGTTAAACTGTGGCTTTTTTGAACTTCAAAACAGCTAAATACTATTTTGCATTTCTTCTGTTTCAGGTAGACATACATGAATTAAACATATGCACAAGAGATTGGTTTGGATTGATGTTCTTGTTCTGTGGTCCAGATCTCCTCTGCGGACCTCTCTAAAAATTGTGGTCTGGCTTCAGCACAAACCATTTTCTCTGAATGACATGTCGAACCATCAGCCGGACATCAAACTGAGGCACATGCAAGGCCTTCTAAACACCTATTAGAGCTATCGATGGCAGAGGCAGAGGTTATGACCATGGAAAGGGGAGGATATTTGTGTCCCTCACTCCGCATTACCAGCATCTTTGAAAAATGCTTTATAGATTTGGACACAGGCGAAGGAAGGCTTTATCAGCACCAACACAGAGAAACACATTAAGGGATCTGAACCCCAAAGGTCAATTGTGGCTGTGGGCAGTGCTTTGTTATGGTGTCCTCTCTGTTTACATTACACGGAAGCCAAGTGACACATGTGAAAACAAGTAATGATACCAATTGTGTGTACATTTTAGATGTATAAAGTCCTTGCTATAAACTTTAGCAGGAAATGAATATTATTCCTCATACTTGAAGTACTTATACTTAAGACATTTCTCTCTTTTCTGCACAACAATGGTTAATAGGTACTGGTGGAACATAAAATTAAAAAAATATGATAGTGGAAACACAATGTCAGAATGCTTTCGGGTAACCAGCTTTTATTTCCTGAATTTTTTATTCTGTCATCTATGACAGATGAACTCACATGTGACACAAGTATATAAAAATTGAGCACAAATGCAGTTTTGTAATTTCAATATCTTCTGTAGAAAACTGTTAGTGGAACTGTAGCTGAACTCTGCTGCCAAACATCATTCTAACACGCAGTTTTTTCTAACCTCAATTCTATGACATGCTGTCATTAAAACAGCACACTGCCCTTGTTCAGAGGATGTAAACCTCTCCTTTTCAGGATTTAATGTCTGGTTTTTTTATATTTTCAGGATCTGAACAATAGACTTTGTGAGACTGTGTTGTGATTTACTTGTATTTCAGGGCAACACTCACTGGTTGAGACAAATCCTTAATCCCTCACAAGATAATAATAATAATAATGTAATCCTTATTCCCAGATGGAACCATTTCCTGAAAAGACAGTTTTTGGCCCCGCAGAGGTTCTATTCAAGAAGAAGAGCAATGGGAGGCTATTTAAAATACACGGCAATTAAAATAAGACACACTGCCCAATCTTACCCACCATGCTAATCCTCTCTGATACAGATGTAGCTATTGTAGTGAAAAAGTTTCTCATTTTACTGTATCAATTGTGTATCAGCTCTCTCTCTCTATCCCCAATTGTTTTTCTACATAAAATGAAAATGTCTTTTCAGATGCCAGTAGGTGCAACTAGTAATCTGACTACCTGCAATTGAATAAGCATGAGATTTAAGTTCCAAAATACCAAGTTTACAACATTTTGGAGGGGAAAGGCAAAGTATATGGCTGCAACAGCTGCTGCAGTGTTACAGATGAAAGATGATGAGTGTCTTTTTACTCCTGGACTTCACAAGAGTCTAAAAGGCACACATGCTCAGGCAAAACGCATCCACAAATGCAAAATGCGGCCGGCAAATATACGACTGAAGATATGACGCTAAATGTTTTTCCTTTCTAATGCAAAAGACAACTAGTTTGAGAAACAGATGGAATCATTCCTAACCGTGAAAATTGTTCATGACCACAATTAATGTTGGTGAATAATCCTAATGAATGCTACGCCATGTTCATGATTGCCATCTTGCTATCTGCACACAGACTTGTGGAAAATGTTAATTGTTATATTAATCTTTCAAACAGAGATAAATATAGAGGAGTAAAAGCGCATGTGTGAGGCATGCCATGCTTATGTATCGTGCATATTTCTTTTTCCCCCTCTGTGATTATCTTTCTTTCTTTCTGTTTTCTATTTCTTCCTGTTTTTCATTCTCCTCTTTTGCTTTTTTGAAAGGCAGTCTCTCTAAATCCAATACAGTTTCTCTCAGCATGAGCCAGCTTCAAAGCCCTGCTCCGTGGTCAGGCCTGTCGATCCTCTCACCCACCTCCTGGTTGTTTAAGAGAGCAAAAGCACAGCAGTGCAGTTTCTTAAACACACAGATCCACCCCAGCACCAACAGAGGGGCTGCTGTTTGGCAAAAGATCCTCTCTCTCTCGCTCTCTCTCACTCTCTCTCACTATCATCCTCACCTTGGACTCTGACACTCTTCCTCCTCTCATTACCCACCCTCCTCCATAGACCTCATTATACCCGCATAGTCTCTCT
>JAPMOB010048860.1:0-17327 GCA_029875015.1 Lepomis gibbosus | reverse complement strand
TCGGACAGCACTACAAAATGGCGAGCTCACTATATAGTCCACTATATAGGGAGTAGTGGGTGATTTCGGACACAGCCAGTATGTTTTATTTTAAGCCTGATTTTAGCTAGCCAAAACTAACAATAAAATCACAGTTAACGTGAATTACAGATGCACCTTTCTAACCATGCTAGCTAGTGCCACAGTCTCGTCCAAATATGGTCATGTCTGGAGCAGCTGGTTGCAAAACATCAAGATGGAAATGGCAAACTCGAGGCTTCAAAACGACAGTCCACAACGAACAAGTGACATCAAGGTAACTACATCCACTTCTATTATACAGTCTATAGTTACAATCCATTCAGATACACGCAATAAAAAAGTGATTCATTAAAAAAACTACTACATGTAGCCCCTTTAAGGACCCTTACCATAACATTAAAAATAAAAGTACTTATAATTACTGTTACTGTAATGCAAACATAAAAATCTTTTTTTTTTTCCTGAAGACAGTCATACAGTCATTTCCTGAACATGAAGGTCTAAAATAAATTACCAGGAATACAACGGTGGGTGAGAAATGCCTAAAAGTCAAAGTCAAATTTAAATACGTCTGAAAATAAATTTAAAAAATCAGTTAATAAAATAACCAACATATGTAAGAGTGTAGACACCCCCATGTGCTGGGATGCAGGTATTAACAGAATGAGGGTGCTGGTCAAGAGTGCCACAAACTGTAAGAAAACTGTAGAAGGAGGAGAAGAGAAAAGCCTCGTTATTATAACATACTTACATCTTAAGAACCTGGGCAAACTGAACTAGTGTAAAAAAGTCTTTTTCATTTTATTAGTTTTTAATGGGTGAAACCTGTATGTCATTATCATCAGGTCTGATGAAGCTGCAAGCAAAACACACAGCTCATTATGATCCTAAAACGTAAAAATGATTCTTTTCCAGCGTACCTTTTGTCACGGATCTTGTCATATGTTTGACATGTCCTTATAGATAGTGACGTAAAAAGAGAACAGTAGAATAATGGAATAAAAGCATCACACTGTCAACTTATTATCTACTTGGTTATAACTGAATTACACTGTTCGACCTATAAAAATTATAACAAAACACAGACTGACGTTAAGTTATTTATGACAGTTACAAAAGTTACAAGCCCTTAACTGAACTTTCAAGCCCACAGTAACTTTAAAGAGCATGTAGACATCTGTTTTTGAAATTCTGCCCAACAGAACTTTTTCAATTTCCAATGGGATGTACAACATTTACACATAAAACTCAGTAGAGGGTTAGTGGATTGTTAGAGAGAAATACAGCAATAGTATTAAGATAAGGCAGCTTTAAAATAAAACACAACATTCAGTGTTATTGGAATCAATTAATAGATGATTTCATCTGCGGTTGCTATAGATTCACATCCATGTGGTCTTCATTTCTGCAACCTCCTTTTTGTTCATTTCACTTTAGGGAGGTGATTTATATGTAGTCTACCTGCTTGGCAGAGTCTAACTGTGTGTGTTGGCTAAATTCCTCTGTCAGATTCATCATTTTGTTCTTCTCTGTCACTGTAACAAGAAAGAAGTTCATTGCTTTTCTTAGTTATATCAAGTTTTTCATTTTTCATTTATTGCCAGTCAAAAAAAGAAACCCCTAAAGACTGCAGCACTCAGGCAGGATGTTGTAACAGATACTCAACATGAGCTACACTGACAATGCCCTCGGGACTCCTGGCAGGGCCCAGCAGGTCCAGGCAGCCCGTTTTCCATGTCTGTGTAAAAGCTTTGATTCAACATTGTGATAAATGCCTCAATTAACATTCCAGTCCATTAAGGCTTTGACATTTTTACTTCATCCGGACATTCACGGTTTACAAAAAGCCTCGCTCGTGGGCAACAATCTTTTTGAAACACTGTCCTGGTTGTGAATTTGACAGAACACCTGCCTTAAAAGCAGCCTGGTTTTAGTGTTACAGAGTGCTTTTAGGCTCCTGTAATGAAAGATAAAGATTTAACAAGAGGGAAGGTTTGCAGAGGAGTCACTGAAAGGTTTGCTCACCGGTTTCTCTTAACTTCTCAGAAATGTTCTCTAGTGACTCACTGAAGCCCAAAATAGGTTTAGAGCAAAAGGTTGAAGACTTATTTAAAGGACACATATACTGTATATACACGAATGCACACACACACACACACACACACACACACACACACACACACACACACAGGTATGCATAATAAATACACATCTGCTCACTAATGTACTTATCCACCCACCAACATTTTCAATAGATATTTTAAGCAGCTTCTGTGCAATGCAGTGGTAGCTTTGTGGTGGAGATGTATAAATTCATTTTTTATTGAAAAAAATAAAATAAAATATATATTCATGTAACTCACACGTTGGTGATTTATTTTATTTTCAGGTATGATTCTATAATCACCAATACAATATGTAGGTTGCAACACAATAATTAACTGAAACAGTAACAGCTGTTTGTGAGGAATACCAATAGCAAAATTCTTCTGCTTACAAACATGTTTTTGTTTCACACTTGCTTTGGCAATGTAAACTTCTGTTCCCCATGCCTATAAAGCTAAATAATATTATTAATAATTATTAATAAAGTATTTTAAAAAGGAAAACAAGAGAAGGTCACCAATACTTGGCTATTGTTTTCAAAGATGCTTATGATCAGCTGCATATTGAGAGTTACTGCTTTTTGGGGTGAAGAGAAAGATGCTTATTGTGTGCATTCGAACACATACACAGCCTACCTCCTGACCAGGTCCTGCTGGCACAACCCAAAGGTTCAGTGGTGCAGAGACATTGGTTCAGATGTGGAGTGTAGCATTGCCTCACAGTTTCGTGGCCAGAGATTTTTGGTAGGTGGACAGAATTACTGGAGTAATAGATAGTGTAATAAAGTGACTATATATTTACTATACATATATCTATAAACATACTCAACATTCTCTAGATTGACAGGGACCGGGTAACATTCTCTTGAGGCATTTTCCAAACTTCATAATTGATGAAGCGTCAAAACCGCAAAAACTACAAAATGAAATTTAATAGAGTAAATGATATAAAAACTTCAACTGTGATTGCACTTGCCATGTTTACAAAAGTTCACTTGGAAAAAAATAGTCAATCAGGTTTTCACAAGCTTCAGTAGAAAGATACGAGTTCATGAGTATGATTATGCTGATATGATTTTCAAAAAGTTAAAGCCATTCAAAGTTACTTTTAACATTTCGATGAAAATGCAAAACACTTTGGGGTTTTTTTAAGTAAATGCGGCATTGCCCATTTTTATTGCTCAGTTAGCAAAAGTCTTTCCGCAACTTCAGCCACTCAAGCGCTAAGCACACTGGGAACCTGACTTTCCATATAAAAATCTTTTTGAATGCAGCAAAAGACAGAATAAGTCATTTCAACAAACAGCCTCATAGTGGCCGTGGTAATTATTACTCTTGTACAATCAGGAGCAAAGTAGGAAGTCAGGTGATGTAAACATAGAGATACAAAATCCGCAAAGGGAGGGGGTTGAAATGGATGGTTAGGTCGACAAAATGTGGAACATGGGAGACCACTGTTTGTTTGCTGTTTCCAACCAAGAATCAACATTGGTTTCTTTTAATCATGGCCACGATCCTCCCATAACCTTAACCAGATGGTTATTACAGTCACCACTAATGTCCCCTAACCCCAATGAAGAAGTAATGTTAATCCAAACCAAAATGTTTTTCAGACCTTACTAATTATGTATTTTAACCCAAACCATGTTCCTCTCCTTGTGCCTAAACCAAACCTTAACCATAGTGTTGTAATATCATCATAAAACTGATTTTTTTCAACAGTGATTTGCAAAGGTTTCAGAAGGCACTGGAGGTCAGTTACAAACAACATATTTTGTAGTTTAATTTGAGGGGGATTTTTTGACAGAGCTTCAAATATTCTTATGTGTGGTCCCTGGGCTGGCGGTGTTACATACCAAAGTTCAGGAGAAAGTAGAAACATTAAAATATGCATGCATATGCATATGCAAAAGGTTGAAGTAAGTTTATAGAGGAAGAAGAAGAAGATACCTCTATTGTCACTTAAATAAGTCACTATGCAGCGCCCAACTCCAGATATATATATCAATGTCTAGTCAATGGCACTGACTGGAGTATCTAACAGGTTTGTGATGGTGGGGGAAACTGGAGCACCCGGAGGAAACCCACACAGTCACGGGGAGAACATGCAAACTCCACACAGAAAGGCCGGGACAACCGAGGTTTGCACCTGTGACCTTCTTGCTGTGAGGCCACAGTGCTATCCACTGGACCATTGTGCCGCCTAGTTATACTGTAATCCAAACAGAATTGATGCTTGATGTCTTCCTGTTTAAACTTTTTTTGTTTTTTGAAAAG
This sequence comes from Lepomis gibbosus, assembly GCA_029875015.1. Taxonomy (NCBI): domain Eukaryota; kingdom Metazoa; phylum Chordata; class Actinopteri; order Centrarchiformes; family Centrarchidae; genus Lepomis; species Lepomis gibbosus. The sequence goes on along the minus strand of JAPMOB010048860.1, from coordinate 12,924 downwards.
TAACAAGACCAAAAATCAGGCATGATGTGCAGAGACTCAGTTCTGCCTCAGTGTGATTGAGTTTAATAACAGCTAGTGTCGTGTCTCTCTGTCAGATGCTGGCTTGCATTTGGCTCTTGAAAACTCTGGGACTCTGCTAACAACACATGTACATGAACAGTATGAGTGCAATCCAAAACATTTCAAGGACTTGTCTGACAGCTGTGTTATCAAAGTGCTCATGAATATAGACAGCATTGCCTTCTCCAGTTATTGTGACTCACACTAAGCAGCTGACACAGAAAACCATCCCGCAATTTAACTGTTCATCTCCTTTACTGTGTATTCCTATTGGGCAATGCGGAGCACGTGCTTCTGGCGACACAAAGGCATTTACGGAAGTTGAATATTTTCAACTCAAGCGAGAAAGTTGCATGACACTGTGTCGCGATAGCTTATCAGTGTTGAGATTGTCCAGATGTCACCAGTGGCTTCAGAGCGTTGTTTGGAGAACACCAGGCAAAGCGGAGAACAGATACTGAATCCTCGCTGGCTGACAGAGAGCTGCTGAGTGATGAGGAGCAGTGGAGGAGAAACCCCGGGGCAGTGCTGGAGCTTTTGGACAAATAAACAACCAAAGTCTGACTGGATTCTGCTGCTACAACTGCTGGATTCTAATGTTCTACTAATGTTCTTCTACAGTGGACATGAACCAGAGATGGGACAAGTCACCAGTAGTCCTCAAGACTTGGCTATGAAGTCCCGAGTCAAGTCCCACAACAAGACATTTAAAGGGACACACTTACATGATACCACAATGTTGCATGACTGTTAGATATAATATTTTGGAGGATCTATTGACAGACATGCAAATAATATAAATAACTATGTTTTCAGTGGTGTACAGACCTTACTTAATGAACCGTTATGTTTTTATAACCTTAGAATGAGCGATTTCTATTTACATACACAGAGGGTCCTCTTACATGGATGCCGCCATGTCGCACTGCCATATATCTACTGTGGCCCAAATGGCTCTACAGAGCATGTTTCATCACTATGTTGAAAGCATACAACAAAAAAAGAAAAACAACAACACATAATATTAGTAGTATTAGTAGTACTTAGTAGTAGTAATCAACTGGTTTATTAGAAGTAAGAAAAGAAGAGAAATTTGGACGAATGGAGGCCCGCATGTATTATTTAGCACAAGAGCTGAAAGAGTGTGTCGGCCACCGTAGCTTGTCGTTCACGCTTGGAAAGGGAGGAGTGAGCGGTGCATTCATGTAGTGTGGAAGTAATCAGAATCTTTTTTCGCCTTAAATCTTTATTGCAAAAAAAGGAATGAAGTGTACATGAGACATCAAGAAGTACAAAGAACTTTGACTTGTGCAAAATCACGCACTGCATATATATTTTTTGCAAACATGTAATTTGTAATGGTTATACCGGTTAATTTGCTGTCCATGTAGAGTGAACTAGAAGTCAAATATTGAAGGATTTTTTCTTTGATTTTGTAGAGCATTGTTGTTAATTTTAGAAAAAAAAGAAGTATTTCATTTCAGCAGTGTTAGCAAGACCTATTTTGCTGCTGTGATGATTTATTTTGTATGTTCGTTGTTTGCATAGGCTACATATTTAACACCAAGTACCAAAAACATATTCTCCAAAACAACACCTGTAATGGGAGCTTGTCTCTAAGCTGCTCTTTGATGAATTACTGGTGCAAATCCCAGAGCAGCTGTACAACTCCTGCTGGGGACAGTAGCATTTAGATTAGTGTGTTAGCATGCTCACATTTTCTAATTAGCACTAAACATTAGGTACAGCATAGGTTGACTGGAACAGTATTAGTTTTGCAGGTATTTGGTGATAAGCCACATGCCAAATTAAAATGTTGACTAACTGATAACTGTAGAAAATGTAGAAAAATTTAACAAAGTCAGTAATTCATCCTCTGGGCACCACAGACATCTGTATCAAATGTCATTGCGATCCATCCAATAGTTGTTGAGAAATTTCAGTCTGAACCAAAGTGTTAGACTGACTGACAGACCAACACTGCCAGCCATTTTATAACTTAATCAACTAAGCATAGTTTACCTTTAATTTGTTCTCCGTTATGAAGCGGGCAATATTAAATCTTTTCATGGGATGTAAAAGTCCGTAAAAAAACTGAAATGCATTAAGTTTAAGGTCAAATTAAAATTATTAAATGTGAGTGGATTATAGCAAGGAATAAATGGAATGAATATTTGACACAATTCATTGAGAACTAAATTTAACAAATTTAAAGAAGTTTTGTGATTTCTGGACAACAATTATTGATTTAAGAAAATTATTATAATTTAAAATGTTCCAAAACACTATTTAAACCACTTCATTTGCTGTATGAATGCTCAAAATGAATGAATAAAAATGAATTAAAGTCAAACCTTTTTCATAGTTTTTAGTCATGAAAACAGCTAAAAAAAGAGTGTCCTGTATTAAAGATAACATAAACTCATCTCAACTCGTGAAATATTCATCAATGTACAGGACCCAATAACTGCAGAGGTTATTTGCTGACCTCTCATTAGTATGCGTTACAAACTGGTTTAACCTCTCCGTAATCTCCTTGCCCATATGACGGGCACATCAATTATTGAGCCATTAATTATTGGCTCAAACAGATGTCAGTCAAGTGAGACGGACACTTTGACCCTGATGAATAACACAGAGCTATAAACAGACAATGAGTGTGTCTTACCGTTCAACCATGAGCACTGGCGTATGAACACATTTAAGAGGTGTTATAAATTTCAAGGACAGGGAACTAGTAAAAGGAGAGCTTCCATGACAATGACTGGCTCATGGCCTGTATGAAGGTATAAATACTTACACTGCTCCACTTCCCCTGATGGAACCAAATAAGCATCCCAGTAGAAGACATTAACACATTTAAATTGGGCAATATGGAGGGAAAGTATCTGTAAAAGAGCTGGAGATACTGGATAAAAAGGATTCTATGCAAGGTGGTGGCTGCTGGAAGATCACAATCTCTTAATATAACCTTCCTGGAGCTCCGTGGAGTGAAGAAGAAGCTCAGCTTAGAGAGTGATTTTATCTTCCGCTCAGGCTTATTGAGCTTATTTTAGTCAGTTCAGCTGGTAGAGAGCTGCATTAAAGCTCTCAGAGTTCAGGCTATTATTCCCTCAAGGGCCACAGATGCTAACAATGTATGTCCATTTATCATACTTGTTAGTGGTGCTTTGGATAAAAGTGTCCACTAAACGATATGTGTTACAGAAGATAGATATGCTAAATGTATGGATGTTATATTTACTGTTACTGATAATCCCAGGTGAAATAAATGTCAAAGGGCAGGGTGAGGTCTGGTGATGTTCTCTATTTACTGTCAACAAATCCCACGAAAATACTAAAACCAGCAATGGATTGATTATCAACCAACTATTTTCTGTGCACCCAAAGCCATCAGGCTTACTATAATATATCTACTATTTTATTATTAGGAAGAGCATGGTCTAGACCTGCTCTATGAAATGTGCAATGAAATAACTTCTGTTATGAATTGATGCTTTATAAGTAAAATTAAATTGAATTGAATTCTCTTCCATAGTGCTTCATTGTTGTTCAAAAACTACTGTAATACATCAATGAACAGCGCAGATACTTCACACTGTGTGTGACATATTCCTTCATTACCATAAACATGGGGACTGTAGGGGACTGTATTTTCACTCATCATATTGTCAGAGAAAACAGTCATCCAGGCCATATTATATCCAGAAGGCTCACATCAATACCAGTGTGGAGACGCTGCTGAAATAATTAGAAAGCTAAAAAATCCCATTAAATTGATGAAATACTGCAGTAGAATATCAGTTTATATCATTTACTAAATCATCAGATGAGTGACTATCTAGCATCACATCATCATACAAATAAACTCACTCATTCACAATTAGCATGCATAGGTGGCATATGTACACTGTAGATTGCGTAAAATTAAAACAATGGCTGCAAGGCAGATGCCGGAAGATCAGGCAAAAGCTGGTTCCCACTTGGTGCAGCAGGAGAAAATCAACTGCGGTAGCCAGACTCAGAACACTGCAGCCACCTTCTTCCTGCGAGGTTTTAATGCCATGTGACATGGTGACATTTTGCATTGCCAGCAAAAGGACAGAATTTCTAACCAGCATGCCTTACCTTAAGTCCAGCATGCATCACGTTAGTTTATACTAATTATGGAGGCACAATTTTCCAGGTTCATCCTACAGAAGACAGCAGGACTGTAGCGGGATCCTCACGTGGCGGTGACAACAAAATGTTACCCATAATTCAACTCGGCATGACGTCACCTTCACATTCCCTTATAGGTATATCTGAGTGTACTTTGGTAACCTCTCTTTTGAAAGTGCAGTATCAAACTTTAAAACTTTATGTTTTGTGTGGACATATCACCCCCATATGACCTGTCTGTTGTTAAAGTGTGAGACACTGGAGAGCTGGGTGGATTAGATAAGCATCAGCCACATAGTGATAAACCACAGGAGCTTATGAGCTGAGGCTGCTGTGGTTTGTCGCTGTGGTAACCATTGCATCTGCCCCGTCTGTAGCCTGCAGGTCATAGCCTACTTAGATAAAATATCTTACATCCTGTAGCTTAGGAGTTAATAGTTTGCAAAAGTTTCCCCCTGGTCATCGCTGGAGCACCGCACATTATAATATCACCAAGAACATAACAGAAATATTTTCACCCGCCAGAGTTATCACTGTAATGAGGCTGTCAGTGTGGCGACGTCCCAGGGTTACTGGTGACAGCCAGGACAGGTGACACTTGCCGCTGGCAACGGAGATCACAGCGGGCAACTGCCGTGACTTTCAGGAGGTGTAACCTTGTGTTTTGCCTTGACATATCCAGTGCAGGCAGACAAACAGCACGTTGATGTTACCTGTCTGCTGGCATTTCTGTTAAAGGTGGAAGAGGTGGTTGTCTACCTTAAATTACTACACATCTTCGTAAGATTTTCACATATCTGGTTTGCTATAGTCTTTTATATTTGGAAATATTCGCTCAGAGATGTGGGTTGTAAACACTTGGTTAAGAAATGTAAAACAAAAAGTCCTCTGGTGCACAGGAAGTCATGCATTTTATGTTTGGCAGCACCAACAGCATTCAAATCAGATGCAATTATAACTACCCTCTGTGGCCCCAGCACTAGCAGCATTAATAATCTCTCCTCTAGTCTGGGTGCCTTATCTAATAATGTTCGAAAAGAGGCCTGCTACCTACGTGTTATTTTTAATTCAGAATTGTCCTTTGATGCTCAAATTGTGCAGTCCTGCTTTGCTCAAGTGAGACAGCTAACCAAGTTCAGGTCAATCAATTCCTGTTCAGACATGTCATTAATACTTTTATCTCTTCCAGACTTGACTATTGCAATGCACTTTATTATGGTGCCAGCAGGCGGAACGTTCAAAGACTGAGATTGATACAAAACATTGCTAGGATAACATCAATACTTGTCGCCTTTCACTGGTTACTGGTGAGTTTTAGAATTGATTTCAAGATTTTACTGCTTGTTTGTAAAGCCTTGAATGCTGCCTATTTCTGTGATTTGCTAACTCTCTGGATCTTCCTGCCTGGAGATCTTACACAGCAATCTCAGTAGCTTCCTTTAAATCTCATCTTAAAACTAACTTACTAACTAACTATTTCAATTGTTTTATCAAGTTTATATCATAATTTATAAAGCACTTTGTAACTTTGGATGCTTTTAATAATAATAATAATAATAATAATAATAATAATAATAATAATAATAATAATAATAATAATAATAATAAAACTGATGAGCTGTGGAAAGTCGATAACAACAGGTCAACATCTTAAGTGCAAATGCATCAGTTTTGTAAGAGGTCAAAACTGCAGCTGGTTGGACAAATGTGAATATTATTTTGTCAAAGTGCACTGCTGCCCCCACATGGCAACAAGAGTGAAATGCAGTAAAATATAAAAATAAAACAGTAAAAGAAATTGAAAATATATTTTTATTATATTTTGGGAGTATTTGTCTGGTCTGATTTAATGTCTTGTGGGTGCAGTCTGTCACAGAAAGTGATATTTTAGTATCAGGCTAAATTAATCCTGTTGTGAATGGCAAGTTACTTCTCAATAGAAATGCTAAGCTACCTGTCTGGAAGTATTTTAGGTAGGACAAAAACAAATGTTGTATCTGACTTAACTGATTGATCTGTGTTTGTTTACTTCAAGTGTGTAATAGAAATGAGTAGGCTAATGTAAGAGGTCATTTCCACAGCAGACATTTTTATTTGTCCTAGTAGGAAAAGCACAGCTGTTACTAATAACATTAATGATGGCTCTGCTCTACTCCAGTGTCCCAGTGAGCCATGACAGTGTGATAGTAAATTGTCATGCACAATACCAGTACCCTGAATCATCTACATAAAATTCAGTAATTATTATTATGTACACCTGTGCTTTTCCTACTGTGACATGTAAAGTTAAAGACCGATTAGAGCCTGTGAAGAAGAACTATGTGAAATAAACAACTTTACATGGATGCATTACATGCTGAATGTATTTATGGATATTTGAGATATACAAAAATACTCTGGAAAAGGAGAATGCCACTTAATTTGGGAATTATTATTACAGTTGACAACAAATTTACAGCGGATGGACATGATAACAGAAATGTCTTACCTTGTAAGCAAATACCAATTTCATTTTGAGACATTTCCTTTTGCCACATGACTGATGATCCAGAATCTGGCTTCTTTCTAGTGTCTGTCCCTCAACATGCTATTTCTTCAACATTTGTAAACATCAACAAGACTGTTTCAAGAGTAAACTGGAATTGATTGAAAGAATAAAGATTTGGTCTGAGGTATTTATTTAAACAAGGTTTTATTGATGATGATTCATCGGTAAAAGTGTGTGCAAAAATTAAATTCTCTCTTCAGGAAATGCCTTACTGCTTATACTCTGGATTTCCATTTGAAAGGCTAAATGCCAAAACTCTTCAACTCCACTCAAGTCAGAGTGCCAGATATTCAGCATTTGACATTTTAAAAACAGTGTTGACACCCTTTAATATACCATTGAAGGAAAAGTTTATACACAAAGTGAGTATTATTTTCAATGTCAAACAAATTCACATTTTTGAATGGAAAGAGTACTTTGCATTTCCACCTCAGGAGCCCTGCCAAAGAGTGTAAAGGGCCAAATTTGGAAGTTATACAATCACCAAACTGCAGTTTGTTTAAAACACCCACAAAATTTTTTGTTCCCACTTTATTCTCGTCTTTGGCAGATTGCAGACAGTTACATCCTGCACAGTTCAAAAAGAGGAAACTGTGGAAAGGTTCAGCAAACAGCTGAATTCATTTTTTGTTAAGTCATTTAAGACTTTGATATCTTCAGACAAGCAGAGATGAACTCTACCATTATTGCTTTACATGTGGAATTGAGGTGGTGCAGAGTTTGATATACTGTCCATCCAAAAACCCATCATCCCATCAGCATCAACATTCAACTAAAATTAGGTTTTCAAAAGGTTTGGTGTTCTAAGGTGTTTATGACAGCTTTTCACCTGACTTTTAAGTATGATCGTTGCTTTAAACAGATTTACCTTCAAATGCAGATGACAACATGTCATATGAACAAGTTTTTTTTTGAGCATGCTGACACATCTATAGTTCAGTCTTGGAGAAAGAATAGAGACTATATAACTTTTCTGCATGGCAAAAAATAGACAAGGCATATGTACAGAAATGTCCTTTTCAACATCTTGGCAATTTTTTAAATTAAACCCTGCATTAATTGATTTTTTTTGGTGGAAACAAGTTTTAAAGACAACACAAACACACAGAAAAATCAATTTTTAAGTTTACATATCAGAATCAGAATCAAAAGGAGCTTTATTGCCAAGCAGTGTTTTACACATATGAGGAATTTGCTTTAGTAATAAGGTGCTACGCATAGACAAACATACAGTTGACATAAATAAATCTAGAAATATATAAATGTGGAATAAACATTGCAAGTTACATAAGAACAATAAAAAGAAAAGAGAGAAATAATACTATTTGCAGTGAAAGAACAATGTCGCAGATATTTACATATGCATTATTCCGGGTTTGTATGTGCAGACGTATTGCAACGGAAGAGAATATTGTGTACATAAATATATAAATTGAGCTCATTTGCCAGGCGAGAGTCGTTGATGGAGTGGGGGGCTTTGGGTTTGTAGTTAGTGGTCTGTCTGAACCCCCTCCAGACAGAAGTGGCGTCATTTGCAGAGAACTGGTACTTTAGCCTCTCTGAGAACAGTTGTTTAGCCTCACACCTCCTTGCTAAACCTGAACTTTAACACACTGCACACTGCCGTAGCTCCTTCTTTTCCAACCTTAGCTGTCTGAGTTTGGCTGTAAACCAGGGTTTGTCACTGTTATAACTCAACCTGGTGCATATTGGTATGCTTTTCTCACAGAAGCTGATGTAGGATGACACAGCCTCGGTAAACTCATCCAGATTGTTGGTAGCGGTCCTGAAAACATCCCAAAAACACCTGAAGGTCCTCTACAGCTTCACTGGTCCATTTCTTTGATGTACTCATAGCAAACGTACATAGCTTACTAGCAAATAGTTTCCAGATACAGATCAACATCATCATCATCATTTGTGCTTCTTGCCACCTGGCAAACAACAGTCCAGTATTCATTCTCTTTTAGGTATGTTTTCTCTCCACCAACCCCTGAGGGAAATATCTGACACGGTTAGTCTCTAAATTCTCCACTATGTTCACCAGCCAGATGCTAAATTTGTACAGTTGGGTTACCAAAGCTTTCTCTGTGAAAACCCTTAGCAGCTGGAAACAATTTGATGAGAGCGGTGAGAGTACCAAAACAGTGAAGTTGTGGGCTGTAAAACCATCTCATTGATTTGAAAGATGTTTAAGCTTCATAGAGCTAAGGGGTTGGCTGATAATCCTCTGTTTGTATAATGACAGACTTTTTTCACATATACATAGTTATTTCCATTTGTATTATAAAATTATTGATTAACTCCATCAATATGTATGGATACCAAGCATCTTTTGGGTCTTTGACAAGTTACATGGGCAAAGCTCAGCCCTGATATCATTTAGCTATTAGTTCTGGACCAGCTTTGTAGATTTTCTATGTACTTGGAAAACCACCAGAGATATTCCCTTTGCCACTTTAAAGGGGCTCTTTCAAAGGGAAATGGACAGATACCTAACAACTTCTACATGATAATTCAGCTATAGTTTGAGAAGACTCTGCTACTGCCTTCCATATGTAGTGGTGTGGGTGTTTCTATACATGCTTATAAGTTTTTAGCCGTGCTCTTGAACACACCTTTGGAGCATCAAACTAGCTCCACCCAGATCAAACCCCCCTCATTAGCTGAGCTTTATATAAAGCAGCTGTAGCATCATGGCTGCCTCTTTGCTTATTCCCTGTCTGTTGCCACATGGACCTTCTGTAGCTGTCTAGTTTACTGCCAGCCTGTTAGGCAGTTGGGTTGATTCCCCGGTTCCCTGTCTGGAGTGGCGTGAAGTATTGTTCCTCAGAGCAACCTCTGTTAAGGTGGTCGGCTGCTGTTTTGCCTCTGTAAAATTAAAATTTTTAACCATTTCTGCTGTTACACTCCGGTTGTAGTGCCCCCGACCGGCACTCCCCTAGTGGACTAAGTGTATATTTTAGATATAACCAACTGGTTTATTGTGTTTTATTTAACTTATTGTTTTTGTTCTTTTCAGCGGTGCTAGGGGTCGGCTTTTGGTGGAGGCTAGGCACGCTAGTGTGTGTTAACGGCACTTGGGCACGATTTGATAGTGGCACGATTTGCTGTGAACTGGTTTCCAGTGACCATCAATTGCAGTGAGCACATGCGGTGGGTGGTGCACCCCTGGAGCACACCCTCAGTTAGACTGCCTCCCCACAGCGGGCCCTGGCCCATTTTGCCTTTTGTGTTTTGTCCAATAATAACTGGGACATATATTGTTAAAAATAAAAAACCTGTTTACTAAATTTGTAATAAAATTTCATCTTCCATTGTAATTTGATTATTTACTTGCATTATTCACCATTTTCCTTTCCAGGCACTTCCAGTTACTGATTTTCAATAAATTCTATTATTTTGGAGCCACGTCTCTGTCTTATTTACCTGTGTAGCCTTTCTATGAAGGTTTAGTCAAAGTAGAAAAACATTTCCTGGGGTGGAAGTCCCCGGGTGGCGTTGTCAGATAGTTTAATTCTAACTGGGCAGAAATTACATTTCCCGGATATGTTTGAGTGGTTACACAGTAATGTGGTCTCCATTCTTGACAGTGGGAAAGATCAGGGGTTAAAATCTTCCAGTGGAAAGATTGAAATCGCAAACTGTGGTCGGTATTCATTTATGTTTGAACTTTACATCAAAGGGTCGTGATTGAACTCTCTGGACAAAATAGATGGGCAGCTCTCCCAGTAAAGCAGCATGTGGCATAGTGACTCATAGAGTCCAACAGTTGTTTTAAGCTTTTCTGGCAACACATAGCTCCACTGTGACGAAAACAAAATGCCATCTGACAATTTGCCTTGTGCATCACTGTGGTTACTGGTGGTTCTCAATGTGAAAAAAGGGCACATTGTGGGAAAGCAGGTTTCCACATAATTCTGGAGAATTTAAACAAAAATCATTTGGTGTCAAAGACATCTTTCTCTCTCTCGTTTTCCTCTAAAACTCCTTTATAATGCAATAAGACCTAATAGTAACTGGCAAAGTTTAAAAAATGTCATCATAATTTTCCAAAATCCATCAGCCTGAATATTCTTAAATTAGAATCACAAAATAAACAATTAAAATATATGTGTTGGTACGTTTAAGTAGCCTACTTGAATGATTTTCTCACTTCTCTAGTGACAGAAGTGAAACAGTTTTGGTATTGAGGTTCAAAGTTACTTTGTGCCCTTGGAAACAACTGTTGAGAAAACAATCTCACCCCAAGGTCCATAGCTGTCATGTGGATTTTTATCATATTACATGATCAGCAACTTCATCAGCAGATGAATTTGCCCAGTTGCCATGAAATTTCATTCCATTTTTTTCCTGAGCACTTTTTGTCTGCTGATGAAGATCTGATATGATTAAAAGCTCCAGAAGCTTTGCATTTTTTCCAGGTCAGGATTTAGGCTGTAACACCAATTCAGTAGAGGTGAATGACATTCTCTTTATGGCGCTCACAGGATTAAAATGTAATTACATTTAAAAAATATATCACCAACATCTCTTTCAGAAACAGTGTCCCTATTACTAGCGATAATCCAAAGACCACAATGTGAACAATTTTCTGGGGCCAACTTCTACTGAAGAAATAGTCCTTCTAATAATCTTTAACAGCGTGTTGTGTGGATAGTAACAATTGCACATTTGTAGAAAGCGATGTTCCTGTTGAATTCCTTAGAATCATTTGTGAATGCTCTGAGCAATGTTGTTACACCAATTTATCAAACAGAATACAACTGTGCGGCTTCTGAATTCAAGTTTCTCTCTTTCACCAATATAATTGCCTTGTTGTCATTGTAAAACACGCTTTATTGAAACTCCATTGGAACAAAGTTAAACTCGGCAAAACTGCTATGGTAAGTCTTTCCACTGTTCCAACAATAAACCCTTAAATCACTTCTTCTCGCTCCTCTCTTGCTTGATGCCTCTCCTGAAGGTAGGGTATCTGTGTTCCCAGGGTTCTATTCTCCCAGGGTCCTATGTTGTTATGTAAGTCTTAATTCTTAACACTGTACCTTTAATACATGGCACTGTCTGATCGTGGGACCTCATCAAGGCTGTCAGAGGTCTTGGCCTATTTAGAGACCATAACTTTAATCAGTTATTGATCCCTTTGCTGTATAGCCTCTCGACTCCTCTTTCTATTTCTTGCCTCAAGTGGTGTGTGGGCAGTTCTGGATGAACAGGCAGTTAATGAGGTTGTAAGGACTGTAATTGACAGGAGCAGGTCATTTCTGCACAGAGCCAAACATGTGAACAAGCTAGTCAAGAGTTCAGACAAGTTCTTTGGTGAGGACTTTGAGGATGGGGAGTGGGTGAAGTGGTGGGATGGAACGTAGCCAAGAGCAGAGAGGAGGCAGACGGTGGAAAATACATGAGAAACATGGGACCTTAACTGACAACAGAACTCCACGAAGAAAGTGGAAAATGTGGTTAGAAGTAGGGCTGCAACTACCTGGCTGATTATCAAACACATTGACTTTGCACTTCAAGATTGGTTTAATCATTATGGTGAGAGCTATAACTCAACAGTTGTGACATAAAATAAGCTCAGATTTTTAATAGAAAGCTTGTGTTAAAGGGGCTATATGCAGTTTTTCTACTAAAATGAATCCTTTTTTTGTTGCCTATGTGTGAAGGGGTTGTAATCGGACATTAAAATGATCCACTTGCCGGGTTTGGCTATTAACTCTGAAGGCAGGTATTTCTATTCCTATTCGAAGCCTCCGGGTCGGATTTTCCGCGAAATCCAATGACTGACACCTGCATGCGCTCCCGAGCCTATCGCTGTGTCTACTGACTTTGAACTCAGCAGCGACGACACTGCAACTTACGACATGTAGTCTGTTAACACAACACAGACTCCAACATAAACTCCACATATGGATAAAAAACAAAAAATAGTTTTATCTGCTGAAGCTCGTCGGGCCAAATGTGAATCGGATACACTTTGGACGAAAACACGGAACAACATCGGCAGGGCTTTTGAATCAGAGAAACCTCGGCTTTGTTGTGGGTATAAAAACAGACCCGGAGTTGGCTTTAATCCTATTGGATAGGTAAGCTAACATTACTACAAAGCATGTAAAATATATTTTGATTTTGTGCTTCAGTTGGCTCAAGTT
>JAPMOB010048811.1:0-12615 GCA_029875015.1 Lepomis gibbosus | reverse complement strand
TTGTGGACAGCACTTTGGTCCATTTTAATGGTTTTGAAAGTGCTTTATAAATAAAATTGAGTTGAGTTGAGAGTTGAGTATAGTGTTTATACTATCCTAAAAAATCTGTCAGGCCTAGTTAATTTAACATTTCACCTTAGCTGTTGTAAGTTTTTCAAAATGAGCACAGGGGAACACAACATGCTGGATACAACTTTTCCCAGCCAAATACCATAAATTGAGAGCAGTGACTGGTAAGATGTTTATAAATGTCTGAAATAAGAACAAATGACTGAATGACAGGTAGGGTTACAGTTTGAATTAGGATCTGTCCAATCGGGTTTCTCGTTGGAAGATGGTTGGCAAAACAAGGGAACATATGGATGATTATGGCGACCATGTTTTCTTAACAATCATGATTTTCAATAGGCCAGATTCTGTGATGTCCAGAACGCTGAGGTAGCAAATGGGCTCACAGGGGTTTTTAATTCTCTACCTTCTTCCTCCTTGTATTTGCTCCTGAGTCTTACCTTCTTTGTCGTAGTAGAGGATCTCCACCTTACGCTCCTCTGAGCCAAGCAGGGCCTGTGCCAGCTGGGCCAGGGCGCTCTTCATGGTTCCAGGCCCCACCAAGAACTGGCAGGTACAGGGCTGCTGCATGATCTCTGCCCTGGCGAAACCAAACATCTGGCAGAAGCCTTCGTTGCAATAGATGATGCCACAGTTCTTCATCTGTGCATTGGCGATCAGAAACTTGCGATCTTAAGGAAAGAAGATACTTAGTGTCACATTCCTGCTTAAAAAGGCAAGAAATGTGTGGGTTGAAGATGGAAAGTTAAGAATCTCAGAAACTAAGTTGAATGAATATTCAATTATAAACAATATACATTTTCAAATCCACAGTTTAGTATTAAAATAAAGACAAACAATTCAAATCACAAATTTTCCTTATGGTGCTTTTTATTTACACCGTCTTATCTTTAGATGTTCAGTACAGATAAGGCATGTGTAAGATGTGAGGATATAATCTTAAAGGTATAAGGCCAGGGGAAAAAACTGGGCTGTTACATTACAAACATGCTATTAGTAACTAATGCTACTTTGCAAAGCTAGCTATTAACATTTTAGCAGGGTACATTTGGCTGCTGTTGCTTTTTGGCATCTGATGAAAAAACTGAATTACTAAGATTTTGAATTATCAAAATGGATTTTCCATTTCCAGGAATCAGGAATGAAAGAGTGGGGAAGTTTAGCTTTAGTTGTGACTATCTTACCAGCTTGCTTTAACAGGGTGTATCTCTAGCGCTGTTCTATAAGAACAGTAAAGCTAATGATGCCTGATTCAAATGATCACATTTGACACATAATTGATCAATTTTTGGGGAGTATTTATAATACAATTAAACTTTCCCTATTTGATTTAATGAAATACACTTAAGTACAAAATCTTCTGCATGGTTTTGTACCGTCAACTCGACAATCACCTGGAGTGGAACTACTGTTAATGAAGTCCACCTTTTCATGGTGCTAATGTTATTATCGTCACCATTTCTCCCAAGGGACTCAGGAGGAGCAGGTGGGCACATCAGAGGCTTTGTGGAAATTTACCTTGTGTTGATGCATGTCAGAAATAGCCTGTAAAATTGTACCTGGCATTTTTTAATTAAACTGGAATTAACCACATGTTTGCCCATATGCTTATACTGTTAGATTATGTTATTGTCTATTTATTATTTCTATTTTTTTGTCTCTATTTATGCTGCAGACTGTGTGCATTCATTTTTTGTTTGTTTTATATGGGTTTGGGTGTGATTTAATGTGTTGTTTAAATTTGAAGTTATTTATCTATCTTTTTTTATTTTTATTTTATTTTATGCTATAGCAGTATGTCCACATATATGGGATTTATTTGGGCAGCCCACCCAGTGACCCAAACATATTTGCCTTTACCCCAAAATATTTTTCTTACATTGCAGCCTGGAATTACAAGCTGGATGGAAACCATAAATTAGGGGAGAATACTTTTCTAATTGGATGTTGGCTCAATGCAGTCCTGTTTAGCAGTGGACTCTGACATTGGCCACCACCAATCCAGTGGGAAACACTGTGACTGTACAGTGTCAGGTGGAAACTGGACCAAGTATTTTTTCCCCTGTGATGTCAAACCTTTAATGCTGACTATCTCTGAGTTAATCTGCACTCCAACTAAAATCCAAGCTCAAATACCATCTAGGTCCTGTTATTGATGATTGTAATGTATGTGGCACGAGTAACAGCCACTATTACAAAAAACACTGTCCACCATGAAAGTGAAGTAGGACAGTTTTGTTCGAAGGCTGTTAATGGGGGAATTCAATGAGCTGAATGAAAAGTTAATACATATGCAGCCTCTGAATGGCCCTTTTATAATCATGTGGTGGAACTGGGTTAAACAACTCTCCCTGTTTGTTGCCCACACATATGAGAGGAGGGGACTCATTTCTCAGTCACTCTGTTTAAAGTAAATGGGTGAGCTCCTCTTGTGGAAACACATCCTGTCCAAAGTCATTATCTGGGGCTCAAAGCGGAAACACTGATCGTCACACCGTTGCTTAGCAGCACCGCTGTTGCACATGCACTCACCTGGTCGTGCGTGGCTGCACGTGCACACATATACACCAATAGACATACAGTAGAGGCATTGCATAATAGAGCTTTTTTAAAGCCGCTTCATAGATTCACACAAATCTAATCAAACTGTAACTGATTGACAGCAATCAACTATGTTCACGTTTGGTTAGTATCTGATCAGGACCTCAGGGTTATTTTCACTGTAAGTGGTCCAAAGTGAGGTACAGGTAGGCAAGTGGAAATCAAGAACAAACGGGGAAAGCTAACTTGAAATGTAAACAGAAAAGCAGACTATGTTTATACTCCATTAGACATAGCGTATTATGTTTTGTAGCATTTTTAAACAAGCTTGTGTTAAAAAAGATGTATATGACTGATGTATGATGTGTAATGGAGTATTATGAGTTATAGGTCAAAAGAAAACATCAAATATGACACCTATGTTTTGTCACGGGCCTTAGTGGATGCATGAAAAAAAAAATTCTCTCTAAATGTGTGACAATTGGTTTCTTTTTGCAGCCAGTGGAACATGTGCGCTAATGGAACATAATGTAAGACATCAGGTGAGCACTAACAAACAAACACATGCAGGTGCAATAACCCTAAAACATAAAAGGAGCAGCGGGGGGGCTGTCAACCTCACTGACACAAAAAGATAAGATATTCTAGTGTAACACAAACAGCCATTCAGTCTGCCACCTGTTCAGGCAATGAAAGAGTGTAAATAAATTTGAAAATATAACTGACCAACCCTAAGAAAAAAGACACAGGAGTCTGAGGCTGTAACTAACATGGTGTGACTAACTTTACTAACTAACTAATCGGTAAAAAAACAACACATAAAAATATGCTTTGGCACCAAAGTAACCAGATTTCACCCACAATATTCATCACTGTAATTTAAAATTACACTCAACCCTGTTCTATTGGTAACAGCCTGACATAAATATCGATGTGCTGTTGGCCCACTGCTCCTATTGATGATCACCATAAGCTGTCAGAAATCCTTTTTTAAGAGACAGAGAACATTATTACTCCTCTTTCAACACAGGATGTAGCTAATGGAGGACAAACTATGAACTGAACTTACTTTTTCTTTGCACATCTGTTTGGGGCTGCCAGCTTTACCCGATTAATTAAAAGCATTAAACACATCATTAACCATTATCAAAATGAATAATAAAGTTGGCTATGTAAGATGTTTAAAAGTGATAAAAATATGCACATTGTAAACACTCGAACGGTTTTTTTTGTTGCCATTGGTGGATGTTTCATAATCACTATCTGGAGGTCAACTGTGTGTCCGCACTTTGACAACAACACACGGTCATATAGCCTAACTTAACTAATTTCACGTGCACTTACTTTGCTCGTCGAATTTCCTGATGATAGTGTCCAGGTAGGTGTTCTGGAGCGCAACATGACCGCGTCTCACAGGCATTTTGGTGCTGAGAGAAAAGACTTCTCCGACACATGAACCTTACTAGTTTTAAAAATATATTTATAAATATAATGGAAAAAGAGGTTTCAAGTGCCACCTGTGAATAAAAACAATCTGCTTCCACTTGGAGGACGAGCGTCAAAAAGCAGATGTTTGATTTCTCACGGAGCCTGCAGCTGATGGTGACGGATGAAGCGCTGGAGGATGATGGAGAGGAGGTCTGGTTGCCAGGGCGATAGCAGATGCAGGATGTTACATGCTGAAAATGTGGTGGGGGAAAGTAGTCTAAAATACTGCAAACGCCATATCCAACATTACTTCACCTCTAAAAAGACAAACAAAGAATCAATCCCACTATTAGGTGTCCTCTAGTCAGTGGAGGGAACCTGTTTTGGGAGAAGAGGTTGGGAACAGAAGCTGAGGAGAGCAGGTTCTCTCTGTTTTATAAACGCAGAATTATCTCTCAAGTTTGGACACTGCGGAGAAGAAGCTCCTGTTAGCCAGATTCCCTGGATCCACTGTCCCTCCACCGCCTCGAAGCTCGATAAGAGCGGCTGTCGGCAGTGTTAAAGTCAGTCTGAGTTAACCAGGACAAAAACGGAAGAGACTGTTGATAGACTTTCAAAATAAAGGCGCAACCCGTGTTCTCTGTTCTTGGTGCCTCAGGATCATTGCCTGGATCAAGCTTCAGTTCATTGCCTTCATATTCCAACCCCAGCTTTCATTCCATCATCATTCCCCTGTGCACGATCAAATAGTATTTCTGTATCAATACCTGGCAGAATCCTGCATTTGAGTCCAGCCTGTTAAAACATAACAGAACAACTCTGACACAATTCCCAAATCTGCTGATCTCTGCCATCTTCTCGCCAGCCAAAGGGGTCCACAATCATGTCCTCTGTGAACACTCTCAAGATCCTCTGTACCAGTATATATCGAATCAGATACTCAGCTCAAGCTTTTTGTGAAAAATGCAAGTTTCATGTCAGTTCAGTTACCACATCTTGTATGCACCAGGCTTTCTCCTGAAGAAGCTCACTCTCCCTGTAATGTCTGTGGAAATCATCAACCTTTCTGTTGTCAGACGCAAGCTCGCTTCACACATGAGGATTCTCCCCACTTTTATGTCTCTCAGTTGCTACCTATGTCCAACAGTCCACTGTCTCCTCCAGACGCACTCCCCACTACCAGTATCATTGATGACCACCCAGCCTACACAGCTGGCTTGTTTTCTAACAATCACTGATTGTTCTTGCTCATTGTGTGTATTACCTCACATTAAATGTGGGGTAACTGACTCTAAACCAATACAAGTCTTTTTAGCAAATTCAGCGAATATCTCCTCACAGTCCACTAGCTGTCCGTTTTGTATGTGTGCTAGATCTGTAATTGGGAAACAAACAAGGTGACCTGCCACCCTGCCACAGAACACTATTTCCTACATTTTACTTTACTGCGCCATTACTCCACACCCCCAGCCGGCTCTGGATTGTCATCCCCGGGTTCTATTGTGTCACCGTTCCCCTTTTGCCAATAAAAAACCTTATTATCTCTACCTGACTTGATTCTGGATTTGAGTCCAGCATGGTAAAACACAATGAATCTTTTTTAAATTTAGACTATATAGAGGTAATCAGGCCATGCATGACTTAATAATACTTTAACAGAAGATATTTCTTAGTAACGAGATGTTTTATTTTGAAATCTGTGTCCTGAATTTATGTTTATTCTATTGCGTGCTACTTGACAGTGGTCTGACACTGACAGAGTGCAGACTCTCATGAGTCTACTCTGCTTCACTTTACATCACAAGTCTTTGGGCTCAAAATAGCGTCATCCTCTTGCTCTGTGGCTGCCATCACACTTCTGGAGTATTATATTAATCTATAGTACTGATAAGCTTTAAAATGGCACTCTTGTATCATATAGTTGTCTGTGTACGTGTGGTGTCATGTCCCCTTTCAATATAAAGAAACGTTTTTGGTTTGTACGTTGAAGCAGTTTCTTTCTCTGTTCTTGAGCTTGACTTGCAGTGGAACAATAGGAAGAATTGGGCATGCAAATGCCACTACAGCAAAAACAGAGCTGTCAAAACAAAAAGGGTCAACAATTTAAAAAGGTGAGTGTTAACAAGAGTGGAAACCTACAGTCTTACAGACATGCAAGCATCAGGGGACTTGAGTCACATGACTTGATTTGAGGTAAAAGTGATTTACCTGGACCTGAGTCTAAAGAGACTTACTGGACTCCGTCTTCTCCCTGAACCCAAAAAGAAGACACTGAGCTGGCACAAACTACACATTCAGAGACAGTGCAGCCGTTCAGGCCAGAGTTTCAATTGTATACCTACTTAAAGGTCACATGGAGTGGCTCCAAATGTCTTCTTAACACACACACTGCACATTGTTACTTTTGTTTGGGAATAGCTACCACAGAGGAGGTAGAGGTTTCACTGACCAACAAGGCTGAGTGACATTTACTGACTTCATGGTATTTACAGCTCAGTATCTCGGCGGATCCTACAATACTTCCTTTTTGTTAATATGTCTCCAACACCACTGGCAACACTAACACGACACCTGCATTCATTGTCTAAATCTAAAATCAATAATGATATTTATTCCAATGGATAGCTGAGTCTAGATGTGACCTATTAAAATAGAGACCATTAGGAGACTGTTCATGAGTGACCTATTCATCTGAGAAGTCATGGCTCCACGTTGTCCAAATAAAAGTAGTTGGTGTGATTACATGTTTACTGATACAGTGGTTCAGTCTGTAAAAGGTGTCTGGAGATCAGAGGGAATGTGGCTTCATGGTCCGGCAGACCGGCTGAGGTAGTTGCTCTGTGTTTTGTCTCAATTGCCTTGATGAAATGGGGGCTAAAATTAACCCATGGTCCCTTGGTGTGAGAGCCAAGACAGGAATGTGCACTAAAGAGGGCAGTTAAAGACAAAGGGCCCTAAAGACAAAGAGCATTGGCTCCAACATTGGATGATACGTGTGTGTCTGGAGGACCTGCAGCATCCCTCATTTGTTGTTTCCTCATATTAGTACTGAAAAGTCAAACATTTAAGTTTTTTTATACCTTCACCAAGGATGTTTTCAGTTACTTTTGTCTTTTTGTTTGTGGGTTTATTAGTCAGCTGGATACATAACTTGAAATTAGAAGTTTTTGGAGTTGATCAACATCTAGGTGTTGATCCAGGAGTATTGAAAGGCATATCGTAACGTTTTTGTTAATGGCACCTGTCTTGCACATCCTATAATTATCCAATCACACTGTGTTTTCTCAATTTCTCAATAAATAGTTGATCCACAAAATATCAGAAATACTAAAAAAATGCCTGTCACAATTTCTTTAAGAATAAGATGATCTTGAGATATGTTGTTTTATCCAACCAGCAGTCTAAAACCCAAACTGTCACATAAGATAATCAAAACCAGCATATCCATGTAATAATTGAGAAGCTTGTACTAGATAATGTATCATTTTTGCTATGAAAAATGACTTTAGGAATTAATCAGTTATCAAAAATGGTGCAGATAAATTTGCAATCCAACAATAAATCGGCTAATAGTTTCAACTCAAATGTATTTTGATGCAGTTTCAGGTCAGATGTAGATTTCTATCCATCCATCTTTCATACCCACTTATCCATGCAAGGTAGCTTGGACTGCTGTAGCCAATGAGAAACGATTGTATTGAAAATATGAAAATATTACTTTACTTTTACGGGTATTTGCATTGTGCCTGTAATGCCTGGATTCCATGCTTGTGTATTTCAACAAAAAGTTGGCATTTTCTAAGGAGACTAGGTGACTGTATATTTTCTATAGCTTACATGACAGCTGTTGGCACCTTGTGCTAGCTGTGGAAAGATAATGAGCTTAAAAATGTCCATCTCCGTCACCTTCCACCCCTTCCAGGTCCCGTGGATCAGCAATGGACAGGAAAGTGTTTTAGAGCCAGACGTCAGGGCCAAAGTCCCGACCGCTTGAGGGTTTTATCTGCCTGGAATTCCTTCAGCTCAGGGTCGCCTTCAGTGCAGACCTGAGATCCTCCATTCCTCTGATAAGGTTTTACAAAACAGATACATACTGTACTTTACACACACTCAGTTATGGAGTCACACGTCAATACACACATCATCCCAAAGAGAGAAGAGAATACAAGAAGAATATGTTTTTCTACAGAGACAAGGGCGATGTACTATTATACATTTCACAAACATTATGGAGCTCAAGTTAAAAAGGTTTTCTTTGTGATGACTTGAAAAAAATGGTTACCATCTAATGCCTCATTTATGTGCTGGTGGAAAGCTTAGATATCCGGATTACCATGTTGGGTCTTTAAAAGCATCGAAGTCACATGCAACTTTCATTTACACAAACATTTAGTTTGGCAAATGATAATGATGCTTAGACAACTTGTGTTTTTTGACCATATTAAGAAGGTTTCTAATTTCATCATGCTTTCATTGCTTTCTTCTTAAATGTCTGAGTAGCAGAAGACAAGAAAGAGAAGGCACAATCTAATATTTTGAGCTCTTTATGCTACCTGAGGAAGAGCTCTGAGCTCAAAATAGGCTGTACATCTGTTTGTTGGATTACAGCTGTCTTCATGCTTGTATTTAACTGACAGAATCAATAAAATGTTCACACTAAGCAATGAGCCATCTTTCTTTTTAATTCAGATTATATTATTCACCAGTTTCAAGTGTTTCTGACAATGAATTAAACTATCTTAAATTATTATTATATCTAACACTGCTTGAGTACTCATAAATAGAATAGTCAGAATACTTGACATTGACTATGGTAACAACACTTGAGTGTTTTCATTTGGTTCAAGTTTTCCTAATTGGGAAAAAGTATTTCTTGTTGCGAGGGGGGCCAGTCAAAGCAGTACTGCCTTGCTGAGTTGCAGTGGAGGGATAGCAGCACAAAGAGGACATTTTGTACTAAAACAATATGTTCTAACTTAACCTGCTCAAGCCTTATTTGGTTAAACTTTCTCATGTATTTTTAAACATGACTTACTTTAAAATCACTTTGGGGAGTGATCTCTCAATAACCAGGACCGTAATAACCTTTTAAGATGAAACCTCCGGTTCATCTTACATATTGGTACCTCACCACTGGTTTAAGAAAAACTTGAATAAATGTGGAACTATCCTTTAACAACTCAAACTAACAAAACTGATCTATAAGGACAATTACAAATTACCCATCTGCTCAGCAGTACTTCTTGGCCAACAGGCAGAAACAATCAGTTATGATTAATAGTGTCTGTCGGCCCTCTGATACACTAAAGTTAACTGTCAGCATATATAAGACTCATTTCAGTGAGATGAAAGAGCTGTATGTGTCAGTACTGAACCAGAAGCAGAGTAACTTCAAACACATAAACTATCATGAAAAGTGAACAGAAAGCTAGTTAGAAAGGACTTGAACAAAATAAGACGGCATAAAGTCTAACAAACAAAATGTTTTATTTTTGTTAACATGACGTCATAGCATGTAGCCTTGGTCAAAACTAAAGTTATATTCACATCTGCACAGGTTTTGCATCCCCCCCCCAAAAAAAATTCAGATGTGTCTTTGCAACAAGACTTAGAAATTCTGTCTAGGATCAACATTAACAAAGAAACAGAGTGGATACAAGAGAGGGCTGCATGTTATTTGGAGAAACAGGAGGAGGGGTCTAGTACAGGGGTGGAAGTTGTGGAAGGGAGACACATGGGAACACAAATTCTCAGCGTGTCCTTGGCGACGAGCACAGCGACAGCCAGCTTTGGCGTAGAACCACTCTCATTAGTGGCAGGGCCTGTCAGAACGGCTTCAGTCAGCGGGGCTTCCAACAAAGCACGAGTCTTGGATTACAGTGTTTGAGCTATGGCGACCATCCGTACTTCCTTCTAGTCCCCTTTCCTTTTTACCCCAGCATCCTGTCTTTCAAAGTAAAAAAAAAGCTTTTGGTGCAGGGCTGTGTTGCGTTGTGTTGTTGTTACGCAGCACTCTCTGTTGTCTCTGGTGTCAAACACAACAAATATTTGCTGGTAAATATGGATGAGGGATGGTGGATTAACTGGAGGCTGTTAGGAGAAAGGTCACGTCAGCTTCCAAACACCTCATCCACACCTCTAACCTGGCGCTGTCCCTATCAACTCTGCTAGATAAATAGGCATGCCCTGACACATCCTGGTGTCAAACAAATATGTCTTATAAGGTTACGTTCAAGAGACAGATGATACCACCAGTTAGGTGTGTGATGACTAGAGGGAGCAGAAGAGCACACATGAAGTAAGGGAGGAAATGCCCCTCACACTTGTTTTATATTCTGGTTTTGCAGATTTACCCATCAAAAGCAGCCACAGCAGGTTGTCTGGCCACTCAATGAGGTTTTGGGGGGGTTGTGACATGTGAAAGAGTCACATCAGCACTTTCATGATCTCTGCAAACTCAAGCATAGCAACTCCAGTAGTACTCATGTAATCAAGAGAGGAGTTCTCTAATTAAAAAACACCTGTGTATAACGGAATAACAGATGCAACACACAAATAGAGGTTGCTGCTACAACAAAAGAATGAAATGCAAAATTGCACCAGACAAGGGTTAAAAAATATTCCAAATTCATCTGTTGTTCTGCCAAAAAGCTGCTCTAACATACACATATCTTTCATTTCCTGCCTAAATCCAATTCTGACTGAGTCTGGAAACTCCATCTTGTACTTCCCTTGCCACATTACACATACACATAACCACATGTCAACCTCCACCACAATACATATTGAACACAATTGCTACATTTCAGTGCCTCTTCTATGGCTGCTAATCTGAAACAATGCTAAAAATAAAAGTTAAAAAAAAACAAGTTATTATTTTCAGTAGTTTTGACTGTTTATATCCATTTAAGATGACTGACCTACAACCAACTCCAGCTCTTACATACATAGGTGTTTTTGGCAGATATTCTAATGAGGGAGTCTCAGAGTATTTAATGTTATATCATGGTTGTAGAGCAGTAAATATATTAGCCTGCAGGTGATGATGAAAGGAGATGAAAATACAATGATGTGATGACTCTGGGGTTTAGAAAGAAAAATGCTGTAGAAATTGTTCAAAATCGTCAGATCGTGACTGGAGATGGGCAAGCTGGTTGTAAAACTTTATGGAAGATCTTTGTGCTCAGTTGTTGATTCCTTAATGATCTGAAAAGAAAAGGGATCGGAGTTAAAAATAGAAAACAAAAGAACAAATCTCTGGTGGGTTTTTGCAGGATATGGCATCAGGTGTGCTGAATATGTGTGAAAACCTGCAGAAGGGTTCAACATTGCCCTCCAGAGGGAATGGGTGCAATTTGCAGATTGGCCTGCTTCAGTGTGAGCGACTACAACTGTGTTGTTTTGTAAAAGCACATACCTCCCCATCTCTGGTCTCCACAGTTCGAACCAGGATGCTCCTCTTCACGTGGGCCTCTGGGGTTTTAGTGTCCAGATTAGTTTCTAAAGGGTGAATAGATGAAGTTCATCATCCTCTCTTCTTACTCTGCTATCCAGCACTATTACAGTACTTGTTGTAAATGTAAAAACTAAGGACACCTTTGGGATGCAAAAATCATTTAAGATGCTAAAAGAGTTGTTTTGAACAACTGCCTGAGCCAGATGGCCATTATGTTTTTATTTTTAAAAAATATTTGACACTTTATTCCTTTACTAGATAGCCAACAGTGGCCAAATGTGAACCAGTAACCCAAAATTTCCTATGGATATTAATGGAACCTAAAGAATCATTACTAATGATTTTGGTGACCCCTGGACCTTTCCTCTAGTGCCACCGTTAGGCCAAAATGTCAACATGTTAACAAGAAATACTCCAATATGCGGAACATGAGATTTGCTAGGAAATTTGGTAAGTGAGTAGCAAAAACAGCTAAATCCATAAAGGGAAGAGAATAGGGCAGAGGTGGTGTCACATTCTGGACTGACCTCTAAACTGAAGGTTGGAAAAGCTCTGAACTGGAATGGTGATCCTGGAGGAACAGAGAAGGGACGACTACAATCACTGACAAACAAGATTTATGATCATAATTTTTTTATATTTGTTGATTGAGTCAAACCTGACCAGTGTGTCAAGCTCAGGCTCACCTGCTCTCCTCTCCCTCCAGCAGCTTCCTGTAGGTAGCAATCTCGATATCCAGGGCCAGCTTGACGTTGAGAAGGTCCTGGTATTCCTGCAGGTGTCTCGCCATCTCCTCCTTAAGGGCCTGGATATCCTCCTCCAGATGGCTCACTGTATCCTGGTAACTAGTAGTGTCCATGGCAAAGCGGTCCTCCATCTCGCGGAGCTGGCGTTCCAGAGACTCGTTCTCAAAGAGAAGATACAAGACCGAGTGAACACCAACATCTAATGCAGCAGACAATGGGTTAATGAGGCTTCATCTTCTACTCAGATTGCAATGCAATGTTAGTTACCTCTTTTGTTACTGTTGTAGTAGGTTACTACCTACCACCCTACCAATGCTGCGAACACTACTACCGCTGCTTCTATTTCTTGCAGTTATGTGCATTATTATTATATAC
>JAPMOB010048768.1:0-11675 GCA_029875015.1 Lepomis gibbosus | reverse complement strand
GATAAAAACTAACAAGCGATGCTGAAACTGGACTAAAACTGAAACTAAATTTAAAAATGGCTGGTAAAATTAACACTACAGCCTGTCAGTGCTCAGACCATACGCCGCACACTGCATCAGATCGGTCTGCATGGCTGTCGTCCCAGAAGGAAGCCTCTTCTTAAGATGATGCAAGAAAGGCCACAAACAGTTTGCTGAAGACAAGCAGACTAAGGACATGCATTACTCGAACCATGTCCTGTCGTCTGATGAGACCAAGATAAACGTATTTGGTTCAGATGTTGTCAAACGTGTGTGGCGGCAACCAGGTGAGGAGTACAAAGACAAGTGTTTCTCGCCCAACGACCCCAAATACACCTCCATCATGACCACTGCCTTGCTAAAGAAGTTGAGGGTAAAGGTGACGGACTGGCCAAGCATGTCTCCAGACCTAAATCCTAAGGGGCATCTGTGCGGCATCGTCAAACGGAAGGTGGAGTAGCGCAACGTCTCCGACATCAACCAGCTCTGTGATGACGTTATGGAGGAGTGGAAGAGGACTCCAGTGGCAACCTGTGAAGCTCTGCTGAACTCCATGTCCAAGAGGGTTAAGGCAGTGCTGAAAAATAATTGTGGCCGCACAAAATATTGACACTTTGGGCCCAATTTGGACGTTTTCACTTAGAGGTGTTCTCACTTTTGTTGCCAGAGGTTTAGACATTAATGGCTGTGTGATGTGTTATTTTGAGGGGACAGCTAATTTACACTGTTATACAAACTGTACACTCACTACACTGTAGCAAAGTGTCATTTCTTCATTGTTGTCACATGACAAAATACAATTGAATATTTACAAGTGTACTCACTTTTGTGAGATACTGTAACTCTGTAGAGCTACTTGTCTGTAAAGCTGTGTGATGAAGGCTGCGGCTGTGGCTCAGGAGGTAGAGTGGGTTGGCTGTTGATCAGAAGGTCAGTGGTTCAATCCCCAGCTCCCCCAGGCTGCATTTCAAAGTGTCCTTGGGCATGACACTGAACAAAGATATTCTTATAACCTAAAAGTTAGTGTTGTATTCTACAGGAAAAACAAGATACCTATTTGTTATAGGCTATTGGTCATTGTGCCATGTGCACACAACATGCTAGCATAACAGTATGCAGATGAGTGTGGATGATTTAACAATAAATATAATATGATATACATTTATAAACCCTTTATACCAAGGGATCTATCCCATATCAATAGCCACGACTGCTTTACTCAAATATTGGATTTTTACATGATTTTAATGACTTAAAGACAGTGAAATGAAAAATGCACTTTCTAAGTTGTCATCCTGTGCCCCTGTGTGTATTTATGTCAGAATCCCTTTCATCTTCTAAACACATATTATTACATGTTTTCTAATATTTGTGATTTATAAATTGTATCCAATAAAATTTTTTTTTGTGGTGACTAGCAATCCCCGTCCCATCATTTGACTGTTAGTTAGTGGGTAGCTAGCAGATCGTTATCACAGAAAGACAATCAGCTGGCAAAAACTTTGTTTATGTTCCCCAAGAATGTGGTTAACATCTAATTTATCTCTTTAACCCTCCTCCTCCTGATCTAACAACAAGAGTGAGGGAGGGGTCCACACTAATTTTCCAGAAAATTGGCCACATCCATATATTTAAAAGATTTTAAGCATATCGCCCACTTTTAATTAGCTCTAGTGATAGCCTTTGGTGGCATCTACATAGCAAGTGTTGCTATTGCACAACAGTCTTTTAAAGCTTGTAGCCCTCTCAATATATTTGCTTTTTAAGTATTTTATTAGACAAGCAGCTGCAGTGTTAGTGGCATTGTTCACACGCTGGTGTACTTGGTGTGTACCTGTGGGATTGAAAAGTATACCCACTAAGGGGCGGATCATGGCAATATCTTCCTTTAGAACTTAAAGATGCTCCACTTAAAATCATCAAATGTGTGTGCGTAATGTGAAATGGAGCTTTCAAAGTGACAAACCAACAGAGGACAATCCCTCGACTCTGCAGTTCTCATCATATCTCATCGATTAAGCTCAGCCCACAGATGTTCTGTTTGGCTAATAGGTTCAC
Source organism: Lepomis gibbosus (assembly GCA_029875015.1). Lineage (NCBI taxonomy): Eukaryota > Metazoa > Chordata > Actinopteri > Centrarchiformes > Centrarchidae > Lepomis > Lepomis gibbosus. Next base: position 9,596 of record JAPMOB010048768.1, on the reverse strand, counting down.
CATAACTTAAAAGGCGATGTCAGTGTTGTGTTTACAGTTTGTATCTGCAGCCCCCCAAGCGGCCCAAAATCCATTTAATGCAGTTTTAAAGTGGAAATCACAGCAGAAAGAGCGGCAGCAGCAGCGCCATTATAGATTAGTCTCTTTTGAAGACACTGATGTTGTTGTTATTTGTTCAGAGTTTGCTGTTGATACACTGCCCCCAATGTTCTCAAGCTTAGTGTAGCTTTAATTTTTGAGGACATGCACAACCAACGCTCTGCCGCAACGCAGGATTATGTGAATTTGTCATTGAAAGCAAGTACATCGGAGTGTCAACAGAACAACATACTGCACATGCACATCTTGCATTTGCACAGTACGCATGTGTTGACTGATCTCTAATGTTGTAAGCACTCCATCTACTGTATTTTACAAGTTTTCTACATATTTAAGTGTAAGGAGGTACTTATTAATTCCACCTGCCACACTCCTTCTGTAATGCTTGTGGACATAACCAATGAAATAAATTATTTACGGATTTAAAACATAAACATCAGTATAACGTGTTGCCGTCCACAGGTAGTTCTGAGTTGAAAAGTCATCATAAAGTAGGAACTACATGCCTTTGTGACATGTTATTTTGTCTCTGTAGCATTAAACAGTTGTAGCAATCAATGTCATTCAGTGACTTGAGATATTGTGCGTTTCCCTATTTCGTGCCTGAATGTACATCAAGGAACACCATGGAAACAATCAGTCAAGTCTGGCAACACATGGGGCTGCAAATTACCCCACTGTGAAGCACACTGGGTTTGACTGCATCTGTATTTTTCATGATCTAAACTGTCAGTTCATTTGAGAGAGACAGCTTCTCCAGATGCAGGGTAGATTCCTTTTATTATGTTTTAATGTTATTAACAATAGTGGTCACAATTCAGAGAATCCAGACCGTACAAAAATCTAGGAAATGACAGATTTTTCTGAAACTGCTTAATTGACAGCATACGGGAAACTGATTTAACAGAGAGAGAAGAGTTCATCTGCAGAGTCATTGCACGGATTGAATCTATCTTGTTCTGTAATATAGGATACCATATGAAAGGAATACCGCATGTGCATTTTATTAAGGTATTTCCCTTGGTGTTGTATTTCATCTGTTTGTAAGTGTGAGGTTTCAGTGTGATTTTTGAGAGACAGGAACGTTGGAGCATTGCGGGTCTGACTGGCTGGCACTGAGAAATGGCTGAATCACTGGAGCATGTCCGTGGGCCAAACACGTGCTGGAAAACACACACACACACACACACACACACACACACACAGATACACACACTTTGTCTCTCTTTTTCTAGCTCTCTCCCTCACTCTCAAACATAAACACAAGTAAGCATTTTTTTAGCTTTTTATAATGAAAACCTTGCAACAGCAGCCCCTGTGAGATTTTTTATGGAGGATGCAAAGGCGTCAGAATTAAAGAAAACAATTTTCTTTTCAGGTTTTGTTTCAAAGCAGCATATAAGGAATAATGTTCAAGAGGATTATATTTCTATCATCTTAATTACTTTCACTGGGTTCTGCGACCATGTATTGTTGCCAGAATGACAAATTATGGTTAGGAAAATATATTTTAGATTTTATACAGACCTGTTATTTATTTTTTATCACTTGATGCCAAATTATTCAGTTTTGTTGCCACACAAACATTACAACTTACGTAACTCAGCATTCTCATTATTGCACAAAATTAGAGATGCTGGAGCTTGATGTCACAATCTATTAACTTATCTCAATTAGACAAGAAACTTTTCTCATTATAAAATGATACATTTGTATATTCTTATAACAACACCTGTCATTTTAATGAGAAAAGGATCCAGTCACCGCCTAAAGAGGGACTAACTGATAACAAGGTTGACATCTGTGCGCTACATACAAGGCTTCATTTCTTATTTGCTTAAGTATAAAAATGAAACAAAGTTGTGGCTTACAGGGGGGTCACTTTCCTGGAGTCTCCAGTGGTTGTGTGGCCACACACACACACACACACACACACACACACATTTCACACATTTCCAGTCTTTATACTACACTAACATAAACAGTTTTATTTTATGTTTGGGATGAGATACTGCAAAAAGGTTCATCATTAGTCCATGCAGTATCTATACCCCGTCTTCTTAGGGTCCCACGGGGACTGGAGTACATCCCACTACATCCTAGACCGGTCCCTAGATTGCTGACATATGTATATAGACAACCATTAATGCTTGCATTTACACCTATGGGCAATTTCTAGTCTGCTTTCCATATACATATGTATTTATATATTTGTTTTGGTCTGTAAATATAAATGTCAACATCAGTAATGGACACTAATTGATGACTAGTTGATTAAGAAGCTGCAATATTTTATCAACTTTTATTTTTTTTTATCACAAATCAATAAACCAGCCAGCAAAGAAAAGCCAAACGTCTTTCTTTCTCTTTCCTACATATATGATTGAAATAAACTATGTAGGATCCTGAATGAGCAGCAGTCACAAAGTCATCAGTGTGACAGATGTATAGCAACATCCTACAAAAGCATCCCCTGCCATCATCACGAGGCAGGAAATCAAAAGTGCAATCATCACAAGTAAAAGAGGGCGATCAGGGAGCCGCTTACACAGAGAGAGGCAGAAAGAGAGGAGACAATGGTAGATCCATAGAGAGAACATTTCAGGAAAATAAAGATGGAGGGAAGCGGGAGGTGGAAGCCACGGAGATAAAGAAAGAAGGAGACACAAAGACAGATGGGGGAGGTGCAGCAGACTATAGGCTAAAACTGACTGCGGTGTTTAATTGCTGTAAAATAGGCAGTAAGCTTCTCTTCCCACCTACTCTTAGCGTTGTTAATATGCTGTTAGCCTCTTCTCCTCCTCCTCCTCTTCACCGCCAGTCCCCTGACACACACACACACACACACACACACATTAACCTACTTACATGTGTCCACTAACCCACATATACACGCACAGACACACTTTTACTTTTACACATAGGTTTATGTGTATGGGAAGTCAAAAGGGTCATATTTACTTGCTCAGGATTGTGTCTTTCCATACAGGCAAACACAAAGCTGCACACACATATGGTATCCGTGTGTGGGGACCCTGCATTAAGCAGCTGGGGGTTTGAGAAGCTCTGACAAGTTTGGGCTGTTTAGCGAGGAGGCTGCTGCCTGGCTGAGAGCTGCCGTTACGCAACAAAGCTGGTTGCTTCCTCTCCTGTCTGAATCAACGTAAAGTCTCCTTCAGGTGCCCTCCTCGCTCTCCTAACTCTGCACACACACACACACACACACACACACAGATGGATGCACATTTACACACATGCATTCAGTTCTTTCTCTCTCCATCTCTTGTCTCCTCCTCAAGTTGCCCCCCCTCCCCCCACCATCCACCCTCCCTCCCTTCCCTCCCTCGCTCCCACTCCCCTGCATGTTAACTGAGCCAGTGGATGCTGAATGCTTTAATCAAGGCGGCACAATAAGCACAGGGCTCTGTGGTGGAGATCGCTTACCATCAGCGCTGCACTGCTCTCTGCTCATCTGTCTGGCTACAGTTGCAGACCATCTGAATTTCTTGTTGAATTTTAGCTTTCCTTTTATCCCCTATATCTTGGCTCTCTGTGGACCAAAAATACTGTCAAAAAGGAATCAGATTTTCAGATAAATGGCGCATCACCATTGATAATGTTAATTTATTGATGCTGAGCTATAATGTTAATATAACCTGTCAACAGGGCATTTAAAACAGTATCTCATCATCTCTAGGCTAAACTGGTCCACATATCTCACCATTTATCAACAGCTTACATTAGTGTTCAGTGACAATTCAAGAGCACATGATGGAAGTAATCAACCTTTAATCCGGAAAAAGTAAAAATTTACCTTTGTTTGTAATATGGGTCCTGCTTTTAAAATAGCACACAGACCTATTTATAGAGATCCTCAAAAGGAAGGGAAGGAAGAGCCTAGTGCAGAGGCAACTGTCATTCTTTTCATTTCACCATGATGGATTTTTTTTTCTTTTCACTACTGTGCCACCTCAACCCTGTCTCCTAAAAATTACATGTACTTTACATACTATTAAAATACATTTTGAGGAAAAAAAATCAACGGTGAGACAAGACAGTTTACAGAACTCAAACTTGTGGTGTCTTTTCTTTTGAAAAGAGAGGCATTCTATATTTTTAGCCTAATATCACCTACCAGCTTAAAGGGGTAATATGGAGTTTTCAGCGGCGGTTGTAAAATTGTAACCAGGTGTGTGCTTGTACGTGTGCTTGGCTCAAACTTGTGAGCGATCATTATCTGAAATACAGCGGCTTTCATTCAGAGATCCCACAATAAAAGAGGAAACACGAGCTTGCAGCTGTGGCTTTTCATGCAGACATGTTCAAGCTCTGTTTCTTTAATGTTCCGAATCAGAGGCAGATCAAATCAAACCCCCTTTCGGGCTCCATAACGTTACCTTTCATACAGCGCAGCGAGCCGGCACATTGGCACAATCCCCCCTGGAAAATAAAGCAGTTTGAAAGCAGCTATATACAGACACACTCAGGAAACTCAGGTAAACTCCCACTGCAACGTTACACTAACATTTTTGTTAAGTTGACGTTGAACTAATCCATGTTTGTTACATGATAACGTTATATTTACTGCATTTAGCCGAAATGATACATTGGCGTTAGCTCGCCTGCTGCTTGTCAGTAACTAACATTACAATGTGAGCTAGACTGAATATTATAATGAGATTTTTGCCACACTTTACAACAGTTAGACCGTGTTTGTTGCAAGCCAAAGAGAAACCAAGCTTGTGCTTCATTTTTAAGTCCGGTTCGAGCCCATTGAAAGAAAAAAGTTATAAATAAGTGATTTCATTGAAAAACTACATATACCCCTTTAACTTCAGATTTGGATCTCTAAACTTTTTTTGGAAGTTGGAAGTTTGGATCAAACAAAAACATCCTAGTAAATTTGTCTGGATTGTCTCTCCCAAAAGTTTATCTCCATTGACGCCATCCCTCTTTTCATTTGTGTTGTCTTTCCTGTTGTATGTATCAATAGAAATTCTGTCCATTTGCAAGGCTGAACTTGCCTGTAGTGCTAAAAATGCTACACTTTTTCAATGTATTTCTTGTTTTTATTATAATAGTTTTATTATTATTTTTATTATATGTATTGCTTATATTTGACTCAACTTGGTATTTCTAGTTGTTTTGACCCTCTTCATAGAGGCATTCTATGGTGCCTACATGGGAGTATCAACAACTCTGTTTTGATTGGTCCAGTTTGAGAGTAGATCTACGCTCAGTAATGCATAATGCGCTCAATAATGTAGATCACAACTGCGATCTGTTGTCACAACTGAATGTATTTCTGTCTATTGCTTGCTCTGCTTTGTGATGGTGAATTGACAATGCCAGATGAAGATCTCTAGATTGAAACATTGCCCTGTTAAATTCAATACAGTGAATTTAACAGGGCAGTGCGTGGATCTTATGTGGATCATATACAGCAGACATGGTTTTGCACGTATAGGTACCCCTTCATCTCAAAGCCCTTATTTATAAATATAATCAACTCATGGAACAAGATAGAAATTACAGAAAAAAGACACCAACCCTAGTTAGTTGTCTTGGATGCCATATTAGAGCTTTAATGTGGATTGGATTATAATTAACTAACAGCAAGAGGTCAGAAATGCTAGAATAGAACATTTTCTGTACAGTGATGGATGCTGTATTTTTCACACAACCTAACAAAAATAATATTTTAAAAGAAGATATCGAGAACTTCTCCCTGGTGGAGAGCGCTTCCTGCATCCAGACTCTTGTGAGTATTGTTGGGACCACAGGGGCTTCACAGGTGAATTATTTCAATTGTGACTCCTAAACATTTGAGCCACTGCCATTCACAGCAGCGACGCGAGTGCAAACCAGTGCAAATGTCTGGGAACCAGTTCAGTTTGCCAGCAGCTGCGAAACAAGATCTGTCAGGTAACTTTACAGGCTAACAGAAAATGAAAGAAAGAAGCTAAAGCTTACCGATCACACAGTACAAGTGAACGACCACATCCCCAGAGGATTAGGACAAAAGACAATGACGTTAAGGATCAACACTGTTCCTGTAAAGCTGGATAGGCCTCTGTTTATCATTACAATTGTTAAAAAGCATTATAACGTTACATTTAGTAGGAAGTAAGCTAGCGCTAGCTAACTAACATTACATTGGGAACAATCCACAGCCGACATTTTTCTGGATTTATTTTAGGTTTTGGAAAGAGAATAAATCATGTTTCTTATTTCAACCTCTCTGGGTAGCAACTGTAACTGCCCCAGGAACAGCGTTTGACCAGATCTTAGAAAAATACAACCAAAAACCTAAAAAAGATAGAAAATTACTCTTTGTATTAAGAGTTAATGGAGCGCATCGGACCTAGGTTAGAACGAGTCCTATACTGCTCTGTGATTGGCCAACTGTGTGTTTGGGGCGTGGCTTAGCGGAGGGTTAATTGAAATATGACTGACTAATCCATACCTGCCAGCTAACAACTAGCACGCCACAGCAACTTTCCTCCTTTATGGACTGGTAACATATCTGGCCTTTATATAGCTTCACATAGCTTAACAGTAGGGATGGGGAAAAATACCTGGTTCTAAAAGGACCCGGTCCCAAACTTCCTCAAAACCCGAAAATCAAGTTCCCAGCTCATCATCATTGCTGTCGAGACTGGCGGGTCCTATAATGCAATGTTAAGTCTTGAGCGTCAAATCTGATTTAACTCTAAACGGGATGGATAAGAAAACTAATGTTTATTTATTGATGGTACCGAAGGTTTATCATCAGGCTGCAGCCTCTGCCTGCTCTCTGTTGGCTCCTACATACACACACAGAGAGACAGCAGAGCGAGACGTTGCGTCTTCGTGATGGAGACGGTGAAGTGAAGTTAACTCCAAACTACTCAAGATGCCGACAGCTACTCTCGTTAATTTTAATACCGTACATGCAATAAAACCTTTGTGAGGAAAAAGACAATACTTTATCAGTACTGTGTGTAAGGTTAACATGTAGAAAGGGTTCTGTTCTGTCCACAGTTTCTCATCCTGTTTGTTTTATACAAGCACAGCTAACGTTAACTTGGCAATTTGATAAATGTTACAAACAAGCTAAATAGAAAGCTGTCTGTCTGTAGCATGGACTGGTCTGTTGTCTTAAAATCTGGCACATTGTTGTAAAATCAGGTGCTGGCTGAGACAAACCAGCCGCTCCTACTTCTACCAGGTAACATTACCTAAAGACAGTTAACAACAGCAGAGAGGAGGAAGATGTTGACTGAGTTTCTCATTCTTTCTAAACATCACTCAGTATTGTGGTGTCAGATCTTCAGTTTATGAGGTGACTTTGCTGTTGTAAGAATGTTGCTGCTTTAGAAACAACATTTAGTTGCATTTAAAATATTCAATTCTAATCCTATAATTAATTTAAAAACAACTAGCCAGCTGATATACACACTTCAATATTAGTTTATATATTGCAAGCCATATGTTAATATATAACAGTACATCGCACATTAAATATTTTGCAATCCTACTTCATGCCCATTGGGTCTCATCTTACCAATTACCCGTTACCAAATAATATTAAAGAATCAATAGTGGTATCGATAAAGAGGCGAATCGTTAAGCAGTCTCAATAAAGGTATCAATAGAAATGAACAATCTCCATCCCTACTTAAAGCTCCTATTAACCTGGCCCAAGATGAATGAACACTAGTTAAATCCTATTATTAATTATTAAACAATAGTAATAATTACTAATATTATCTTATTTAACGTAATTTTTGATACCATTTAAACCCTATTTCCTACCAGTAGTGAAGAGACAGTTCCCTTTCAGAGATTATTTTGCTGCATTTCTGCTTTGTTGAACAGTCAATAAGAACTAAAAGACAGTGAAAAATAAGAGAGAAGAGATGTACTGTGTCAGGCAACAGACCTCTCAGAGTAATGGCCGGATTAACCCACTTGGGGGACCGGAGGTGGGCCCTTACTGACACCACCACACTCTTTCTGTCCATTGTGTACGAATTTTGTCACATTGAAGTAACCAGGAGAAAATGCATGTACAATATACTGTAAACTTAATCAATTAAATAAGAAAGGCATTCCAGATTATTGCAGCACCCATGAATTTATATTTAACTATTTGTTAAAATTTTAAATTTAGTGCTGCATATGCAGTACAAACAAAAGGGTGTACCAAGAACATCTGGCAGTTCAGGGTACAAACTAATCGTTATCTATCCAGAAAATGTTTGGTCATTTCTGTGCAGGATTTCTATCTACAGTTTCTTTTAGCAGTTGCATACAGACAGAAAAGCCCAGACTGATCTAGTTTCAGTGCTGATGATCATGGGTGTGACCACATTTACAAGATATGGCAATCAAGGTTTGTCTCCATAACCATCTATACATTATCTATACCCACTTATCCTCCGCTGGGTCTCAGGGGGCTGGAGACTATCCCAGTTCATGCTGGATGGGATGCAACCTGGAGAGCTTGCCACTGTATCACATAACTGACACATATAGACAAACAACCATTCACATCCAAAATCACACCTACGGGCAATTTAAATTCCCCAGCTAATTTAGAGAACCCAAAACTTTCCTACAGTACTAACAGTACTAACCAATGAGTTGCCCGCTGTCCTCAGCCAGCATCTACTTTTTACTATTCTAACAATAAAGCATCATTGCTTTATCTTTAATGCTCCATGTGAGGCTGGATAGTCATTCCCTCTTTCCGCTGTGCAGATGTCTGCGTAATTTGCAAGTGAAAACCACAGACATCATATTTAATCTGGTTTTATAATACAATATCTTCAATTATAATGCCTCTCTTCAGCTGGTTCACTTCAAATTAATTGTCCATCTGGACACTTTTCTCAAATTCTGCCTTGTTGCAACTGATTCTTTTCATTAGAATTAAGATCATTTAACTTATAATTTCAGCGTGTGTACAATGCACTGTAACATACGATGCGATGTTATTTTTCTTGGATAAGTTTTATACTTTATTTTTACTGAAAAGTCCTACAAAACATGTTTAAAAAATATTTCATTTTTGTAGAGATTTTTGTCAGTTCTTATGTACACTGTATATTTGACACGGTAAATATTCTTTTATATAATTTAGATAGAAGTCATTTTCTGTACTATGATGACTGTGTATTTGCACTGCGCTGCACACAAACCGTATATTATATTCTTATATTTACAGCTATGTTAGCGCAGTTAGCATATTAACATTTTCAATAAACAAATTATGCCGTTGGAATCTTTGATGAAACCTGGTCATGACCCAGAGTTCCCAGCCCCCACCTCCAAACCATGTCCACTGCACTCCCTTCAGATGCTGTTTTACATTTTAGCCATGACACAAAAAAATAAGAGCAGGAACATTTCCAATACTGATAATTTAAAATTCATTGGCTGACGCTGCATGTTGTATCCTGGAGAGAGTGAATAATCCTCACGTTATTGTGCATTTCATCATAACCTAAACC
>JAPMOB010048728.1:0-11730 GCA_029875015.1 Lepomis gibbosus | reverse complement strand
TAGATAGATAGATAGATAGATAGATAGATAGATAGATAGATAGATAGATAGATAGATAGATAGATAGATAGATAGATGCTGATGTGATGGAGATCTTTCCGGTGCTGATTATAATGATAAAGGGGGGGTCGTGTGGCCAGGCTGCTGCTTGATGGATAATACTCCCTGAGCAACAGCAACACTGTGATGTCAGAAACTTGAGACTCACGTGTCCCCTCCCCATCTGAGACACAAAGACCTGAGGCTGCCTACTTACTGTTGCAGTCAGGAATGTAACAACTTACACTGCCTGATAAGTCTCAACGTGTGACACAAACTCATACTACACATGTGTTACAGTATATACTATATGTTACTGTCTGTCTGGGCTGTCATTAACCTTTTAATGAAAGGGAAAATATGTACTCTGTATTACAGTTTTTCTCACTTGCTTCTTGAATCATCCCTAACATTTGCCAAACAGTAAGTGCATTTCTCAAGACATATTGAACAAACAGCACAACAGAGTGGATTACCTACAAAAGCCCGTAACTTGCTCAAAATCCTTAATCTATCTCTCAAAAGCAGATTTTTATGTCAGTGAAGATGTCAGTGCCATCAGAATAACAAGTCCTTGTGTCATTGTTTACGAACAAGAGAGTCAAAATGTTTAGCCATGTTATCATTATAACAGTGGCACACCGATTTCAACAGCATAGCAAGAGATTAGACAGGATTCACAGTTTTTACTGTTCGTATAATTTGTGGACAGACCATGTCATTGTGATGCAGAAAAGAAAAAGAAAGGACTGACTGGATAGCACGACAGTGCAAGTTACAAAATTAGAAATGTAAGCATGGGAAACACTCCTTAGGCTGATGTTCCTGTCTGTCACGTTACAGATTCTCATCCACGTCACAGAGGATATCTTAATCAATTAGCCTACAGTAAGGAGACATTTACAAAAAAGTCTAAAAAAACATACTGTTCACAAAACATACAAAAACATACAAAAAATACTGTTCACTGTGTATGGTATTGTGTGTATCAGGTGAATGGTCTGAGGGCTGTGTTGCTACTGTAGTATGTTGTGACTTGTTGTTCAGATTTTTAGTTTTATGGCTCCTCCATTACACTGAATGGAAAGTTTCTACATGTTTACGGCATTTGTTTGAAATGTTCCCCTGTAATTTACCATGAAATATCTGGTGGTTTTGATCAGAATCTAACACACTGTAGTTTTGAACAGTTCTTGGCTATAAAACACAAGTTTGTAATGATGTATTACATTTATGATGATGATGTTCCAACTTTTATATTCCCACATGACATCGTTGTCACAGCAAGTCCCGCTTCATCATGAAATCTAATGTTTCATGTTTAATAGACTTAAAACAAACAAACAAACAAAAAATCCTTCCTTTTTAAATGAGTCACACACTCCCTGCTCCATGAGATCCTTGCCCTGTGGCCCCCCGGGGGTCCTTGGCCTTTAGTTTGAGGACCAGTGGCCTCTAGCAGCAGGATTAACCAGGCCAGCTGCCCTGAGAGACCCTGGGCCCTGGACGCTGACATCAGGCCTGACCCCAGGGTGGCTACTATCAGGGACCCAGAGGGGATTTGGACAGGACTTGGTGTGTACATATGTGTGTGTTGTTCATTCTGTTGGACAACTGTTGAGCCAGTACAGATTTGTGCAGTGGTGTGTGTGTGCGTGTGCTTGTATGGTCAATTCTTTCAGGGGGTTAACTGCTGATCCAGTACAAATGGGAGCTGCTGGGGGGGCTGAGGGCAGTCGTGTGCTCCTGGAACATCTGCCCCTATTTCTCCTGAGTCAAGCTTGGTCAGGAGCGGGGGGGGGGCTTAAAGCAGAGGGGATCGAAGAAGAGAAGGACAAGTCAGCGTAGGAGGAGGAGGAAGTTGAAAAGATCTAGAGATCTAGTATGAATAGGCAACAGACCCAAACACTGGCTGTCGAAAGTGGGATGCAGGATTATATAAACCCCTTTCCACTTCTGGTCTTTTGTGTAATGGAGGATATTTTCAGGGGTGTGAATATAAAGTGTATGTGAATATGTGTGCACATCAGTGGACATGCAATAAAGATTAGCTATAACTCACATCAGGGACCAAAAATCTTTATCCTGGACACACCAGGTTTGAACAGTGTGCAAGCTTGAAGGGAGTACAGGCTACTGTGTCAACATGATAAAAGCACATCTTCATTTTGATATACAACACAGTATCCTGATTACAGACCCAGGCATTAAAATAAGGTGAAAACAAAATGGCAATTCAGAATACAAGCAACAACATATTTTACATGACTTGCAACTCCAAACCCCAGTTAATACAAAACAATAATACAAGTTCCTACACAGAGCTCATAAGACATCTCACAAACTGAACTGAATAACCCAGATGATACACACTCACTGTCCACCTGCAATACATGCTTCTTTTCAGGCCTTCTGGCTCTGTACACCAGTTCAGTCCTTCTGAGCTATCCCAGGTCCTCAGCCTCAGCACCCCGCTTTGTCCAACCATCTTACTAATGGGTGATTTTCTGCACTTCATATCAGATTAAAGCATTATTAATAGCATTAAGGGTGGCTAAGAAGATTAAGTTGCCCAACTGAAAAGATAAATTGTCCATTTAGCACTTACTCAGTTTGTTGACAGATCACTCCACTCTATAAATACTGACAGCCACTTTACAGGACAACTTCAAACTGTTTCAAGGCACCTGGCCTCCATGTCTTTACACTATCTGTTCTGTCCTCCTAGAGCCCTGTATTTTTGTGTGTGACTGAATTGTTTGTGTGATGTTGTGCTACTGTTTTCCATCTTGTTATTTACACATAACAATTCATTCTGATTATTATGCTATAAGCATGGACCTCAACCTGAGAAAGGACCACAGAAATAACAATAAAATTTTGTACGTGAATAACTTTAAAATAAATGGTCTAAGGTAAAGCAGCTAGTGATTAAACACCTGCACAGCTTTCCTAAAGGCATTCTCAAGGCTAAGGTGATCCTAACCTAAAGACTTACAAAGGAATAATGGTGGGGGGAGGCAAAATTACAACACAGCTCCTCCCTACTTGGATTGTCCTCCCAGTCCACAGAGCATCTGGCTGAGGAACGACAGATGCTGACAGCTGGACTGACATCCAGCATATGCCCCTTTCATTGTTCTTGCTCCACTCAGACAATAGAGTGGAAGGGATGGGGGTGCTTTGTGTTGAGAAGGTAGACCTAATAGCGTGTGACTCCAGAAAAGAGCCCTCATTCTCTAGGAGAGCCTAGAGAGCAATTAGCCCTTCTTTGATCCCAGCCTGGGGAGTTATTGTGGGAGGACTGAGGCCACAAAAACCTCAATGGTCCATTCTTATTCATGCCACGTTAAGATGTTTATTTTTTACTTACAACCTCGGTAAATGGTGAAATTAGCGGTCCAATTTGTGTTCAAGGGATACATTTTATTTTGGGTCCGCATAGTCCTTTATATTTGGATTAATCACACAGATAACTTACTATGGATGCCCCTGCATTGTCTTGGTGGTGGGCTCCGTACGCCGAGCACGTGTGCTTTGTTTTGCAACGTGATGACGCCACGCGTAGCTCATAGGAAGTGATTTGAATTTACACCAAGTAAACACAACAAGGACAAACGCTGCTCGTGAACAGCAAGATTTGAAAGTAAGATTTTGCATTGTGAATCAATAATGTGGGCTAAACTTATACACAGACAAAACTTAGTTTTAGACTAGTTGGTTTATAAAGACACAAACGGTGCAGATTCAGAAAAAAAGATTTTAGCGGCTAGAAGCTAAGCTAACTGTATTCTCACTGAACACTGAACATAGCAAGAGGTCACATACTGTCGCGTTGTGGTTTGTTTTATGTCGAAGTGAAACTGTAACAGTGTCACTAATGAAACCCTTAAAATATAAGATGTTAGGCACACGTGAAATTAAATGAGCTGTTCATATACTGTAATGTTATATCAACCCACTTAATGTAGATAATAACACAGCATCCTTTGCGCTCTGCTCCATTACACTTGCTGTCTACAAATGTTTTTGTTTATGTTATGTGTGTACTATACGCAGTAGTCTGAGTGTGTTTGTGTTTTGCCTGTGCTTTTTCTGTGTATGTACATCAAGAGGAACGTAAGACCAGACTCAGATTCCTCGTATGTGTACACATACCTGGCCATTAAAGCTGATTCTGACTCTGATAATTTAGCATCTTGCTAACTCTGTCTCTCTGTTTCTTCTCTGTAGAAATGGGTGTCAAAGGTCTTCAGCACTTTATGGACCGCTGCTGTCCAGAAGCCTGTGTGACTATAAACCTGAGAGAAATGGCCAGACAGCATGTTTCCAAAGGCCTGCAAGGCAGCACAAGCACAGCTGTCACTACCAGTTGAGTCTGTTTCACTGTGTGTGAGCATTGTGACAGTGTAAAACTGATGTGGTCCATGTAACTTTACTCTTGTTTAGTCAGGGGAGGAGATGGGGATGTTATCAAATAAAACAAGTAACAGAACTTTTGGTCTGTAGCACTTTTCAAACAAGCTGCTGGACAGGTGCAGGTAAAACTTTATGCTCTACCAATGCAGGTATATACTGTATACATCTGCCCACAGTATTTGTTTAAGGTCATGTCATTGTGAGTCGTAGTAACCATACATACACTTACATTATTACTAAGAGTATTGTTACACATGCTAGTTGTAATATATAGTAATACCTGGATGGTTGGCATACCTGTTTTAACAAGAATGTTTGAGATATATAAACAATGCATTCAGTGTGAAATCACACATGCATCTGTCTTGTCTGGGTGATGAGCCAAAAACTAATTGTAAATTGTAATCCTCGAAGAAATATAAGAGAGAAATAAAATGTCAATTTGGGCTCAAAGCATTTAACATTTTTAATTTAATAAACTTGAAATTTGAATGGTAGCAAATAATAATGTAGTGAGCCCTTGGATATTTAGATGATAGACAGAAATATTGCATTTAATGATTAAGAGTATATTTAGTTTTCTGGGGGGGGGTTCTCCCTTGTTTTAATACAGTAAATCATTTAACTATTTATAGATTGGTATTAGTCAAAACATGGATTTTTCCAGTATCCCTAATTTTAAACCACATACATAGACTTTGCATCAGTGATGCAAGTAGTTTGAAAGATAACAGTGGTGCTTACAAAGTGAAAACAGTAACAGCAACAAAAACAGGAAACTGGACATTTCTTATCTATTATTTGGTTATTTTCTCAGGGTGGGTCAACACCTTTTTATATACAGTGTATGGTCAACACGCAGGCATGCTCTCTATTACGTTTGTATTTTACTCTCATTTAGGCCCCACACTCGTTGTGGATGGTATGGCCTGCTTGCGCCACTGGTACTCATGTAAAGACTGGGTATGTGGGGGCCAGTGGAGGGAGTACATGGATGTGCTAAAGAGCTGGGTGGAGGCCTTCATCTCAGCAGGCATCAGACTGGTCTTCTTCTTTGATGGGGTGGTGGAAGAGCAGAAGAGACAGGAGTGGGTGAGGAAAGAATATCTGTAAACCTGTGGTGTTCAAATATTTTCTTTTAGAAAACATATGTAAATGCTGTAATTCACATACACACGTTTTAGAAGTTCACCTGATGAAAGACTGTCAATCCACTTATGTCTTCAGTTACAGAGTTTATTGACAGATTGTTTTCTATAAACCTACAGTGTAGATGTTAATAATGTCACAGGATTTCAAGAACATATGCATGATGTATCAAAAGTCTCTCATATTGAACTCTGAACTTGGAGGCAGTTTACTAACATGATCTAATAGGTTTACACTGTCACAGCCCCCTGTATACAACATCCTCTCCTGTCCGCAGGTGAAGAGGAGACGCAGAGTGAACAGGGAGGTTTCTAAATTATTTTGTCACATGAAGGCACATGGAGTGCAGCCTGGTAGAGAGTTCTTTTGTTTGCCTTCTGGTCTGGCAACATTCACGCGCTTTGCTCTCAGGTCAGCATTTACAAGACTGATCACCATGCAGCAGCCCTCTTGTACATAATCTGTGACAATACAGTTAGTAATGTATGTTTAAGACAATGCTTCTTTGACCTGAGATCTCATTGATATTTTTTGCATGCAGGTCACTGGGTCAGGAAGTGTTCTGCTCAGTGCAGGAGGCTGATTATGAGATAGCCAACTATGCTCGTCAGCATAGCAGTATGGGCATTCTGGGACAGGACACAGACTTTATCATATATGACAGGTTTGTTAAAATTATCACGTTGTTATACTTTTGGACTTTGTTGGATTTAAACATTAAACAAATCATACATTAAAATTGCTGCACAATTACTTGCACTACATTACCCACTGGTCACATATAAAATGCTGAATTTGATAATAGATACATAGATTCTGGGATGTTATGACGCTTTGATGTTATGTTCTTAATAAGTCATGGAAAATGTGGATAAACTGTCTGATCTGAACATGTAGTTTTATCTTAAAGTGCCCCCTACTTGTCTGTGGCAAAGCTGCGGATAGACAGCCTCACCACTGTCCTGTACGACCGACAGAGGCTCTGCCGAACCATTGGATTGGCTGTTACCCAGCTACCACTGCTGGCCTGTCTGCTAGGTAACGATGTGGTGTCAGAGGAGAAGATGCAGCACATCAGGAATGTTGCCATGAGAACATACAGGTGTCTTTGAGGTTTTACTTTGGGATTTGGTCGCTATCAATATTTGTTATTCCTTATGAATATTGAAATGGAATTTTCATTTTTATCCTCTTTAAAATAAATGTTTTCTTTGTCATTGACTAAATTTAGTTAAAAACAATGCACCGATTTATAATGTTTATGATGATGGTAAGTTAAAGTTCAGATGAGGACATTACATGACAGCAATTGTATTGTTTCCCAGGATAAACAATCCCACACCACACTCGGGTGCTCCTCAGGGGCAGATGTTTCTAGCTGTATCCCACCTTGTGAGCTCCTTGTGGGGCAGAAATGAGGTCGAGACTGGGCTTATCCCCCAGTGTCTGAATCTGTCTGCTCCTCAAAGAGAGCTGTTGAAGAGGGGGATTTGCTCCTACTTGCTGCCTGGGCAGAAAATTCTTGAGCGAGGTGACATCTCTGCACTTCCCTCTGCCCCTGCCTTTGAGAAATATGTTAGTCCAGAAATATTAAAGGTATGTTCTGCACCTCATTCTGTCTCTAATGTTTTTAGACTATGAAATGCCACATTGGCTTATTACTTTTTACTTTGTGGTTTTCTCCAGGCCTGTAGGGAGAAGCACGTAGCAGCAGATGGTTATATGGTTTACGGTGTTGTGTGTGAGGGAGTCATTGAATGTAGCAACACTCTAGAGGATGAGGAGGACGCTGAATTGTTGCCTCAGGCTCTCGTCTACAAGCCCTGCAGGCAACACATCTATGGACTGCTGTTGCACAGGCATGATGGTAGGGCAGCAAACTTACTGGATGGGCCACACACATACAGTAAATACACATATTTAAGGTCATATCTAAGGTCAAATATACACATGCACACAGTCAGAAAAAACACATATCTAAGACACATGCAGACATAAAGGTAGACACCCACAGCTTAGTATACTAAACATGTTGAATGTGCAAATTCACAGGCACATACTGTGCACACACCTCAGGAGAAATGTATGCTTATCACTGGAGTTTATTCTTTTACTTTTTGGTGTTGTGAATACTGCAGTTTAATAATAAAGACATAAATGCTTGTTTTTTCTTCTCCAGACAACAGCCTGAAGTCAATTCAAGTATAACCATGACCTATTTGCATGTTTTCAGGCAGCAGTGTTGACCTTCCAACCATCAGGGAGTGGTTTGTCTACCCTGGAAACCCTCTGCAGGAACCTGACATGGTCCACCCTGTCCCAATCAGCCTTCCATGTACGTTACCTGTATCTTTATATAATGGTTTACTAATGTGA
Source organism: Lepomis gibbosus (assembly GCA_029875015.1). Lineage (NCBI taxonomy): Eukaryota > Metazoa > Chordata > Actinopteri > Centrarchiformes > Centrarchidae > Lepomis > Lepomis gibbosus. Next base: position 3,747 of record JAPMOB010048728.1, on the reverse strand, counting down.
TTTCAAGTTATGCCAGCTGATGCAAGTTTAGAAGATGCAGGTTTTTTGCTATAATTCTGTTGAATTTTTCTTGCTAAGATGATGATACACTGTGCCAGTCTTGTGTAATGCCCATTAAGTTTACAATGCTCCACATGAGCAACAAAAACAGCAACAACAACAATTAGTCATGTCATAGAATTGTTTCCAATGTTTCCTCTGTAATTAAATTAGCTGTACACTAAACTCTTAGGTATCGTTGGCCATCAGAATAACTCCCCTCTGGCTATGCTTAGTGCATTAAAGTCACTTATACATTTTATGTAGTGTTTCTGCATCCAAGTTCCACCGTATTTTTCTCTGTCTGAATGTGTAGGTGATCAGCCCAGTCTGGACATGTTATGGTTCGGCACTGGTCCTGAAGTTTCTGCTCTTCGCCTTCTGTCCTTCCTTTCAATTTTTGACTGCCAGGAGTTCTCCGAGTTATTTGGAGCTATTGAAGACTCTCTGCTGGCCGCTCTCTGCCTGGTCACTTACATAGCCCTCCAGGTAGTGTCAGTTTTTTGTTGTTTCTTTGACAGCTTTCAGTGAGTTATGACAACACAGCCAGAAGAAGTAAAACAGAGGTGAAAGGATTATTTATTGGGCTAAAATCAAATAAATTAAACAGGAAAAGGTGGCAACTTGTTGTCTTAATACATATAATCCTCCAGGAAAGGGAAACAAAAAACCCTGATTAAATATTTAGACTAAAATGCAATTTATTTTTATTTTATTTTAATCAAAAATACATTTTCTCTGATGGCATAGTAGTATTTAGTCCACTACAACCTCCTCTTGAGTCATGTTTAGTGTTCCTGTTGCAAAAACATTATTAGTGATGGGTACTTAGAAAATAGTGACGTCTCCACTGTGATTGATATGGCTGTTTTGGCTTTTGTCTGTCGGTCTGGCCGGTTGGCTTGGCATCAATGAAGTTAAGCTGTTAAATGAAACAGTCGAGCACAATGGAATAAGTTGGTATTTAGGCACTTCAGTTGAGATAATGCCAGTGTGTGGGTAGTAAAGCCACACCTGTTGATTTACGTAAACAGAAAATAACAGACCGAATGTATTTGGTGCCAAACACACAAGTCAGCCTTTGATTTGGGATTTGCATCTGTAACATACACAACTATTATTCAGCTCTTGTGATTTGAAGCTAAACATCACTTGTTGGTGGTCTCTTTTTTTTGTCATGGCTGGGTGGTGGCCACTGTCACCCAGAGTGCCCAGTTTAGCCGCAGACGCTGGTCTTTCCAGCTCATACGTCAGCAGCTGCTCTGATAACCAACCAGGGGCTTTGAATATCTTAAGAGTGATTTCTTAATTCATCTTACTACAATGCTGTCTTTATTTTGGTTGTAAATTTTAATCTTAAACTACAAACATTTGTTCTGTTTGTAATCCTGCCCGTAATGCCGTGTTTTAGTTCCTACAGCATCATCAAAGTATGTGAAAGAATCTGAGTTTTGTGTTTTTGGTTTGACGTCATGTGATTAAGCTTTAACACAACAGACATCACAGGATCACATTACCTGGGTAAAGGTGCGTGCGTCATTTTGCAGAAGCTAAACAAAATAAATATATATATGTATTAGATTAAAAATTATTGTTATAAACTCCAACAATTGTTTTGGTAACAGACAGGTCTTAAATCGCTCTTTAATGCCTCCAAATTATGTCTTCAAAGAAATTTATCTTAAAGTTTTTGAAATGTGCTCATGAAATTTTACTTTTCTTCCATATTTGAAAATAATGCCTGAATTCACACAGTCTTTGGGTTGAGCTGAGTTGAGGAAGTGCCGTCTGCAGGGTTTATGCTGTCTTCCAACCTCATCAGAAAAAAGCTGAGGATTAAAAAGTGGCTTTTTCATGATGAAAAAATGGATCCATGCACCAAGAACCAGAGATCTGTTTTCATTTGACACTTTCTTCATTGAGGCAACTAGATTAAAGAAGAGATGAGGAGCTACAGAGGTCTGGTCAAGCTCACTTCTTTTAAGCTCCGCAAACCCAGATTTCTTTCATTTCCAAACTCGTAGTCTTCAGCCCCAACTGATGTGACTCATGACATCACTTGAAGCATTTTATCAGACTTTGCATTTCTCCCTCTGGAGCCTCAAGAGGCTTTACACCACTTTTTTCACGTATGTAGTTGTACTCCCCAACACCAGTAAACAGACTTTGATGTGTAAAATTGGTTCCCTTTTAATGTCAAAAGCAACCTCTTATTCACGTTATTCTGCCTAAATAAAGTTATTTACACATTATATGCACATCATATGCAATTAATTGCGTGAACAGTAAAATGTCCTCTCCTACTTTATTCACACTGTATTTACACTGTATACAACTGTCACTCTAAGCTAACAATAAAAACATCTGAACAGTTTACTATGAAGGAACAGTGTGGCTTTCAGAATTTAATTTAAATTACAAATAACAAAGGAAAATTAAGAAAGGTTACCAAAGTATGTCTGAACAATGAATCCAAATATTGCTGAAATCACAATATGGCCAAGTGCAATATCTAATCGCAGGAGCAATTTTTTTGATCAAGGTAAAATATGTCACAACAAACCGTTACAAATGGAAACATTGCGGTGCTACAGAGACGCCACGGCCTACAACTCATATTCTCCACAAGGGAACATGCCTGTTTGGTACAAACCCTAACAAAAATCACATCATGCTACATTTATGTCAGTGAAAATTAAAAGCAAAAATGACCATTCCCGTAAAAATCGTGACTCATATCACAATCTCTTTCAAAATAATCGCAATGTGATTTGAAGCACTGATCAGAATGACAGGAGATTAATAAAAAAACATTGTTAATTGTTAATTAAGTGAGTTGTTTATCAAACAAAAATGCAGAACTTGGATGGTTGGTCAGCCTTATACCAGAGTCAAACATGCGGTCAGTGAAGTTTTAACAAACCAGCTAAATAGGATGTTAACCCTACACCTCAGTAAGTCAGACCTGCCTTTACAACATCATTTGAGCTAATAGCACTCTGAGATCGACAGGCACCCTTGAAAACAGATGCAGATTTTTGGGCAAACAGACAGACGGGCACTTGGAGCCAGTCATTTAAATGGATGAAGGAGCAACAGACAGACAGAAGAGCAGTTTGTTAGATGGATCGTTAGATGAGTGGACAATGACAAAGTCGAGCTGGCAGACAACAGTAGCTGTCGTTGTCTGATCCCTGCTGTATTCACATTCCCTCGTCACTCTTCTATTTAAATAGCTTCAGGGTTTGTTTTGTACACACAACCGGGCAGCCTTGTTTCTGCATGCAGCCTTGTTTCTTTCTCTCTTGAATTGTTGCAGAGAGAGCAGACAAAACAAACTGACCAACACAGAAGACACACTGGGATGCGATCGCACTGGCTAACCATATAATTTCTTACGGGCGTGCGTGTTTGTGTGTATGTTTTCAGGTACCAGCTTTGTCTCAAGAGGACTTGGACGCTTACCTGAGTCAGGCCGTGTGTCTGAGACTAAAATCCTCTCAGGAGCTTCAACAGATCAAAGTCAGTTACAAACACAAACACACACATACTGTATATAATATCTGTTGTTTTTGTTATTTTTACTGATTTTCAACCAAAATTTTTTTTTAAAGAAACAGACCAGTTTTCTGATTTTCACTCCAGTTTGTGTCCCAATGTATCTTAAAGTTGCAGAGTTTCGTGCTGCAAGAAGACAATGTCCCCCGT
>JAPMOB010048608.1:0-11374 GCA_029875015.1 Lepomis gibbosus | reverse complement strand
CAAATATGAACATCTGGTCACAGACTGCCGAGCACAGGGCTGGAAGGCGAGATGCATGCCTATCGAGGTTGGCTGCAGAGAATTTGTGGGGCGCTCCCCACCGACGCAGCCGGGAAAGCCTCGAGATGGCTTTGGATTCGTAGAGGAGCACCATGGGGGCAAGCGAGTGCTACCTGAACACAAGTTGCGGGTCGCCTGGGTGAGGGTGTCTGATGTTGAAAGACCCGAAACACCCGAGGACCCCACGTTACATCACTGATGATGTGTTCAGGTGCATCTGAAGATGTGTTTCAAGAACACATGTACACAATTTTGTGGGGTTGTAAAATGGGAGTAGGTGTCATGGTTGGCCGAGTGACAGACAGGTTGCAAAATGCAAGACAATGCTGGTACAGTTTGTCAGGTTTATTGCAAACAAAGAAGAAACTCGCTTTTACAGGCAATAGTGGTAGGCAAAATCCACTACATCACTACGAGGCCTGAACAGAATCGAGCATATTAAATACAGGGGTAAAGGAGCAGGGAGAATGGTGAATATCAGGAATAATCAGACAACAGGAAACAAAGCTTGACAATGAACAACAGACAGTAACTTCAAAATAAACCAGGTAATTAAGCTAGTGACAACACACAAGGATGAAAGTAACAAAATACAACAGAGAACATGCAACAGGAGCCTAACAAAACCTAATAGAGAAAACAGAGGCAGGTAATGATAAAACATTAACACACACTGGGAAGGGTATAAACAAGAATACAACAGGAAATAATGTCAGTAAAACCATGACAAAAGGTCCCACAGGTCTCCTGGATAACATTTGAGCTAAAATGTTGTGTTGCCTGGCTTGTTAACAGAAGAGAAACCAGGGACTGAACAGGTTTCATATTGTGAAAACCACAACATTATCACATCTCCAAGTAATGCCCCTTTGTGTTTAAATCTTCCCCGGTTCTTTAAGTGGGACTTATGGTCATCTTGTCAAATAATTTCTCGGAATGCGACAGAATTGGCAAAAAGTGAAAGCACTGGGTGGGAATGGAGAAAAAAACAGGCCCCACTTAAGATGCTGTATGGTCCAAAGAACTTGTTGGATTGTAGAAAAGCTATTTGTTTGTCAATTTTTGTAACTTTCTGAATCCCACAAGTGCAGAAATGTAGCGACTGGCCAGATGTTTGGAGGTGGTAAAGTATAGACAATGAATTTCTAGTGTCAGCCTTCTAGTGTGGTCATTCAGGAATAAATATTTTTGAGTTGGTCAGACAAGGCAGTCATGTTCAAACAACTGTACGTACAAACTAGTTTGTTTGAGACATACTAAATTCTTTAGGCTCAAGTGCTAGGGTTTGGCAATGTCTACAAAATTTCCGTTGGACAATGTCTACATTGAAACATCGGGATGGATGATGACATGGGGCGCAGGGGTTGTAGCGGTCGACTTATCTGCATGTGTTCACTCACACAGACTTCACTCATTTAAAAACTTGGTAGCCTATGACGTTACAAGTCACGATGGATATTTTACAAGCATGGACCAGGTAAAGCAGCATTGAACACACAAGGAGCATGTTTGATAGGCTGCATTAATATAATTTATTATCAAGTACAAGGTATTTATCATCTCAAAGGCTGTTCCAAATGTGGCTGAGAAATGCAACCTTCTTTGGCCTGAAGATAGACGACTGAACCACTTTATTCCTTGCGGCCACCAGTTTCCCATAACAGCAACACATCAATCAGTGATTTAATTGAGAGTACAGAGACTTTTCATTCACTCCCAAGTTGACCGCACTAGTATTTGCACTCAGGTAGTTACTGTTTGTTATTACTCTAGAACTAGACCAATGAAAACATCATGAAAAGATGTAAATAATTGGTATATGGATATATTTGTTATTAACCTTCTAAATTGTTTTCTATTTTGTCAAAATCAGATGTCAGAGCTCTCATTGTACACTAATATTAAATAACTCCACTGGTATTTATACATTGGCCATATGAAGGCAAATTCCTGGTGACTACCCTGGACATTTCTGTTATGTTTGTGAAGCTAGACTTTGTTATTATTAATGATATTAATGCCCAGCCCCAGCTGCAACCAATCCTTCTACTCAAAGAGTAAAGCATAAAGGCAGGTGGCTTGTTAACCGAGTAGGCCAACTTTCTTTTTGATACGCTGCTGTGACGGCCCTGCATAGTTGTGTGTTTAACTGTGTGATGTTGGGCAGTTTACTGATTTCCTTTTGTCCCTGAAGATATCAGCGCCCAAACTAGATTGGGAGCACCTGGGCCAAACACTGTGGGAGGATAAATACTCCGGCCCTTTTGCTCTCGCTCTCTCTCTGATCTGGTCCCACTCCTGTCAGCAGCAGCAGTCACCGCAGCACTTCTTTGTTTTGTTACATTATGTTTGTTACTACTCCTCAACACCCAAGTGCCATACTTGTCACTCATCCACATCTACACCACTGATTTCACTAACACACCCTACATCGTTGATTATTAGTTTAGTTATTTAAGTTGTTACAATAAATGTTTATTTTTTGCAATCCTCCGTGTCCTCTCCGCATTTGTCATGGCCTTTGAGCCGGATTATGACAAATTGGGGGCTCGTCCGGCCATGATTTTCCCGTTGATGCTGCGATTGTTTGGTAAGATTACTGAAAATGGTATTTGGTACTTAGTGTTACAGTTGGTTGCCTAGTAGTGTGCAGGTTTGCTTTGTATTTCACACGATGCGTGTATGTAACTATAGAGTTTGTTAACAGCGCTTGTTGCGCGCGCTCAGCTGTCTTTTGTTCTCTGGTTTACCTGGGCCGGTGCGGGCTGGTAAACGTTGGTTTGGATTAGACAGGAAGGACACGCACTTGAGCATTGTGACTTTGTGGGTAAACTATTTGTGTGTACTGGTTCTTACCTGTAGTTCAGCTTTTTAAAATCACTTGTTTTTCGCCGGTGGTTTTGTATGGTGATCAGCTGATCCAGTTGACATTTGTCGGGTTACCTGTGTGTAGTTTTGTGTAGTGGTGGTGAGTTTTCCCTTGTAGGTTGTAGCGACGTTCCCCTTTGGGTTCGTTGAGCTGTTTGGGGGGTAGTGTTATGGCGAAGGTGGCAAAAGCTGTTGCTTGGGAGCATGTCTGTGGTTTCGGGAGTGGTTTTAGTTGCTTTCCTGATCCAGCGGTCTCTAGTATGTAAATACCCACCACAACTAGCCACATGAACACTAGGGGAGAGCTTAGTTAGGCGTACTGGTTTTAGATAGCGGGGAAACTCTAAACCACTTTGGGGATTAGTCCTCTTTGGTCACACAGGTGAACATCGGGTGTCTATCTGATCTTAATGAAGTAGCTGACATTTAGTTGTCCAGGTTTGTTGCATATGTAATTTAACATGTCTGAAGTTGAAGCATTTATTGCCATTCCATCACAGGAATCTCTAGATAAGTGCACAAAAGAGCAGCTGCTCCAGATTGCTCAGCACTATTCAGTGGAGGTGATCGGAGACAAACTCAGCTATTAAATCTAAGCTACTAGTAGATGGCATTATGTCGGAATCTAAAACAGATTTTTCTCAGAGTCCAACGACACATGGTTTAACTTTTGAGTAGCAGAAAGAGATGTTGATGTTGCAGTTGGAGCATGACAAAAGGAAATCGGTAAACTGCCCAACACCACACAGTTAAACACCCAACCAGGCAGGGCCGTCACACACCCCCCTTAAAGTCGGTGTCCCTCAGGACCACCGGCCCAGCAGTAAACTGCCCAACGCCACACAGTTAAACACCCAACTAGGCAGGACCGTCACACTGCCTGTTTGTTCTGGTACAGGGTGTTGGGTGGTTTAAAAACAATCATGTTTGCTCAGTATCTAAACCAAGCCCAGAAAATATTAAATTATAGAAATTGCATAATCAATATGTATTTAATGTCAGTAGCCCAAACATTTATAACTTTGACTATTACTAATTATTGTTGTGTCATCAGGTCATCTGGACTTAGAGGGGCTCTTCCTGGTAAATGGAAATGCAGAACGTGTGGATTGGCTGCGCCAGCGTTATGACAGTGGTGAGGAGGTAGAGCTAGAGAAGGAGGCGGACTTGGCGTCAGCAGTCAGTTTGCTCCGACTCTTCCTGCAGGAGCTTCCTGAGCCTGTTATCCCAACAGCAATACAGGGACACATATTACAGCTTCACCAAGGTGTGTGACAGGAACTGCTTTCCCTCTTCTCATGCCATTCTGTATTTTTCTCCACCCACTCAACTCACTTCATCTCTCTTTCTATCCACTCTGAAACCAACACCTGATTTTCTTTTGTTGCCCTGTTTTGAGGTTAATGCATGCAGTTATTTTTGCATGTTGTAGAAAATGTAGCCTCTTTTTGCAACCCTTTAGTTCTTTTTCTCTTATCTTTCTCCTGAATCCCAATGTGGTCTTGCAAATGTTAGTGTCTAAGCTTACCTAATGTCAAGGCACAGAAAATAATTTGACCATAAGAATGAAACATGCACTAATGTCTCACATTTTTAGATTTTCACCCAAGTTGATTTTGTGTTAAAAGTGTTATTACTGTGGCCATGCAGACTTTGGTCTAAGCTGTGAATACACAGTCCAATGGTAAAACCACTAAATGAAGCAGAAACTGGGTGGTTAGCTGTACTGCACAAGTGCCTAAATAAGATTTGCACTGATACTGTACTTCCTTAATATTTATTTCTGGCTCTTCACCCAAGGTTTTCAAACTACTTAAAGGATAGGTTCATATTATCTATAAACAGTAGTACTAATACTGCACATATGCACATTGAAAAAGGTAACTAGTAGCTGTACTTCATCATACTGGCTGCCAAGATAACTTTATCTAAGCAATGTCATTGGAAGTGAAGAGAGACACAATCAACAGTCCTTGTTCTGTACAAAAATGCTTTCTAATGTTTTGCTGAAGCTAACAAGTTCAGCTGTTCAGCTTAGACAAATCAGGTTGTTATCAGATACAGTCTAACGTTGCAGCAAAGAGATATTGAGACAAAGTCTCAAAGTCTAACTCAGACTTTTTGTATTGACTTCAGTTGAACTTAAGAATTCATTTTTGCACAAAACAAGCACTGTGGATTTTGTCCCACATCACTTATTTGCTTTAAGAAATGTACATCCCGTGGCCACATATATAGGAAAATATTGTATAAAGATAGGCAACAAATGAAGAAGTGGAGTAATACATGTTAAATGGAAAATGTATATTCACTTCCACAAATCTTCCACTTCCGCATTAGCTCTGTTTCTGTTTTTGGTTCTCCTCTTTGCCCTGTCCTCTTTTGCCGCTGCCTTTATCACAGATAATCTATTCTAATACCCTGATGATGGTTGTTCTTGTTGCTGCAGATTTTAGCAGTGGGAGAGTTTGCAAGTACTTTCCATGTCATTCATTTCTCATTCTATTATATTCTATAATTGCACAGCTATACTACATCAAGGATTACCCTTTTTGCACATTTTTCTACCCAATGCCGTCTACTGTTTCACCTTATTTCACCTCCCCCAGAGTATTGTCTGCTAATCTTATCTGTGTCTACATGTTTTCCCCAAGTTAAGAATTTTTAAGGTCAACTGTGAGGGAACACGAAGGACTTGATAACTAGAATTCACTTAGTATATCCAAAGTAACAGTACAGTACAGTAACAAAAAGGTGCATTGAAAGCAACATGTATCAATTATACAAGTTGTACCAGTAAAAATAATTACAGTAAGAGCTATTGAGTGCTGTGAAGCTTATGAGAATGCTAATAGTCAGATGTAATCATAACCTCCTATACATCCCCAGATTACACCAATGAAGAGGAGTTGTGTAGAAACTTAAAGTACCTGCTACAGCAGCTTCCCCTACTGAACTACGGCCTGCTGCGTTTCCTGTGCCGCTTCCTGGCCAGCGTGGCATCTCTTCAGCAGGAGAGCTGGAACATTGGGACGCTAGCTGCCGTCTTTGGGCCAGACATCTTCCAGTAAGATGCCTGTATAGGGCTATCTAAAAATTGTTACATCACAATCTTTGTACCTTTGCAAAATAATTTGAACTGTAGATATTGTGCATCTGCCAGTGTAGTATGTATTTAAATGTCTGGTGTCAAAACTGTAAAGTTGTAAATTGTTACTATAAATTAAATCATCTACTGCAAATGTCATCAAATCATCAGAAAGTGCGAACATAAGGACAGGATTGCTGTACAGAAAGAAATTGATTTAGGTGGCGCACATAAACTTACACATAGTCACATGTAGGAACTTACACATGCATTTATTATGCTATTGTAATGGTTCTACATCCCACAGTGCTTCCCAACATACAGTCAACATGACAACATTCTGTCTTCTGCGTTCTGCAGTCTGTCAACAGAAGGAGAGGACCTTCGAGACCAAGAGTCTGTCAGCAGAGTCCTGGCAGAGCTGCTGGACAACCAGGAGGGCCTGTTTGACTCAGAGGACGATGATGTCTCCACCACCAACGACTACAGCTCTATCAATGAACAGGTGCTGCCCATCACCTTGTCTATCGGCTTTTGATTTAATAGTGACAACTCACAAGTATGTGAATTGTAAAGAAGGAAGTCTTATCAGAAATCACAGAGAGGCTGTTCTTTATTCATCTTATTGCTTATTACAGTCTTTGGTCTCAAACTTTCGTATCTTCCCTGCTGCTACTGTAATGGTTTCCCCTCAGGAATAAATACAGTATTTTTGATCTATTTCAGCTCATCCCTCCATCCACTCAAATGGGTCTTTGTAGTTATTCTTTTCTCCATAGAATCAACATATAAATCTACTGTCTACTGCTTTATGATAGGTGCCTAGGACCCAGTGATATATTAACTTACAATTTGTAAATACAAAACATTGAACAAAGTACAATAACCATTACAATAGAGAACAAAGCATAATATGTGCATTGTTGTAAAGCTCTTGGGATAAAAGATGTAATGAATACTTGAATTTACTGTCAACATTCCTGACATTATAGCAAAGAAGTCAAATTACAGACTCCATCAAAATCCTCTTTGTCTTCTCCTCTTGCTCTTTTTTTCTTTCTCTCTTATGGCATTGAGGCAGTAGGATGTGGCATTTAAGTCTGCCAGGGTCTGGGGTGAAATTCTTTCTGTATTGTCACACAGCGAAAACAGACAAATCCTTCTATGAAAAGTAAAAGATTAAATTTTCGGCAAACCCTCAAGCCACAAAACACAGCAAACTCACACCTGCTTTGAGGAAAAAGACAAGGCCATAATAACAGATTTACCTCAGGAAGAGGGCACTTTTTCCTGTCTATTTGAATGATTCCAATCAAGCTGTGATTATAACAAAATTAGTTCTCTACTTACTCAAGCATGATGTGATGTTTTTTAGTTCATAAATCATTCATTGTAATTGTTGGCAATGATAACACCAGCAAGGAATGCAAGTGAATACAATAATTACTGTTCTACATCAGGTGGCTTTTTGGACTGCAGTGATAGGAATTGGTAAATCTACAGTCCAGGCTACGTTAGGATACTCACTGAAAAGATTAAATGACTATATCCCTACCTAGGAGCAAACTACAGTGAATCCATCAAGGCTGAGAATTATTAATTAGCTGCAGTAGGTCATGCAGAACTTGTGTTGTCTAGGAATGTAAGTAATGTTAACATTCAACTGCACACTCAATTTGTCTAGCTATTGTTGTATAGTACATAGTATTACTGAACAGAAAGCTCTTCCGTCAACAACATTTTTTTCAGAAGAATCCAGAAGAGCCCCACCCAGACACACACACACACAGCATTGACTAAACTCTGAGGTGTGCTGAGTGTTCAGTGTCAGACTCTAAGAATGAACACGGTTTAATGAGCTTATGCCAAACATTTTCTGCAGGTGTTTGAATGTGTTGAACTCTACATTTCCTACTTTGTCTTAAATCTACATTGAACACGCAGAACGTGACCGGCAGACTAAACAAACTCAAAGGCATTTCCCCTGTTGCCAAGCAACCACTGGGCCAACAGTACAAAGAAAGTACATTTAATTTTACAGTGGCCTGATTACATTGTATTATTATATGATAACATATACAAAAAAAACAATATTTATTGATTAGTATCTCACATTGCCTTTGTACTGTAATTCATGTCACATTTATGAGTACATTGTCCAGAATAGCAGGGAGGCTGTAAAGATCATGTTTAAACATTGAGGTTAAAGGCTACAGACAGCCACTGTGAAAGTCTGGCCAGACGTGAGAAAGCACCTACAGTATCTACAGTAGGTTACCTATTCGTTTAGTTTCAACTGCCTCCTTTAGTTCTTTGTTTCATTCCTTCTTCCTACACTCATTCCCTCCTTGTTATGTCTTCTTTGTTGCAGTTCATATATCTGTTTAGTCCTGCCTTGTAATCTTGAGACCTTGGTGCTATCATAGCACCAATTTTTTTTTCTCCATTCAGAAAAAAATAATTCTTAAGTTTTTACAAAAGCTCTGCCTTTTAAAAGAAAGCTAATTAGATTGCAAGTTAATTCAACTCCACTGACTCAGGTTACGGCGCGTTACAGCTGCGCCGCGGTTGCCGAAGCAAATTGCGGTTGTAATAGTCAAAGCTTCCACTGGACGCGGCCACAGTACGTCCCAGAAGCGGCTCTCCGCTTCTGGGACTAGCAGCACAGAAAAGCAGCACAGAAAAGATCATACCAGGTAGGAAGTCAGACACAGAATGGCATGGAGAATCCGGTCAATTTTCAAAATTAAACACCCTGTGGAGACTCCTGATCGTAAAACAACAGTAAAACGGTTAAAATAGGCACAAATCTTCTTATAAATCTTTATAAATCATTGTAGATGCACAAAATGCAAACACTGATTGCCAAATCAACAAAATCTAAAAATTTGGGAAATGCAGCCTGAATGCAGTTGGCGGAACGCAACAGGGGTCACATAGAGCTTTGAAGAAGGTAGTAGAAGCTCAAAAAGGACAAATTGATAAGTAAATAATGTGGAGTATGCTGCACACTTCAGAGACGCTTCCAGTGGACTTTGACACTAGGCTATGGACAGATCAAAACTGTAACGTGCAATAGCCAGAGTCGCTGGATTCCTGGCGTAACTTTTAATTTTATTGTTATTTTCCAAATTAAGTTTTCTACTTATTTCCTCAGATTCAGTTCAGTTTATTGGCTGGCTTTTTAGTTGAATGTTGAATGAGAATATAACACTTCCAAGAGACAGAATGAGAGAAAGAGCAGAAGGAAATGGAGCAAACCGGAACAGTGAGAAAAATCTGTACAGACAAATCATCTGTTCACTGATCCCTGTGTCTTATGTAAGAGAAAGGGCAAAAAAGTGGGTGGTTTAGAGAGTTAGAGGGAGAAAAGGCAGCCAGAAAGATGGGGAGAAATGGCAAGAGTGCAGAGAGAGAAGAAAGAAATAGAAGGAGGGAGAGATGGCGAGGGAGGGGAAGGATAAGAAAAGAAGCTGGTGATGATGTAACACCTCCAGCCCCTGCACTTCACTGTGGATGGCTCTCTGTGTGAACAAACCCTCATGAAGGGGATTATCTCCCACACACACACACACACACACCTGATTTCACACAGGAAACACACACATGCTTCTTGCTTTGAGTTAAGTCTGGTATCAGACTTAAGAGTATATTCAAAATGTCTCACACGGTTTGTTATAACAATTCAAATAAACTACAGAAATAATGTACAATGCAAATTTTGAGAAATGGAGAGACCTTTTAAAAGATGGAAGGATATTTTAACAGAGAAGCACATAAAATATGGAGGGAATGAAAAAGAAGACAGTAGTTGTATCATGGCATGTTTGGGCATAACTTTGAAACTCAAATGAGGCTGGCGTGAATCTAACAATGAGAAACGCTAAGCTGGATTTTGGCTTGCTTGTTGGCAAAATGGGAGTACTTTCAGTTATTGCTTAGATGAGAGTGAGGCTATGCAGAGGCTTGTTGTTGCTATGATGAAACCAGTGGGTGTGTTTATTTTGATTCAGTGTTTGAAGACACTTTCTTGTGCCAAGATATCCGGACAGAGTAGTGACAATAATTAATACGGAACATATTCACTTATTGTTTTAAATTAGGGGGGAAAAGTCATAAATGTGTGGCTCTCTTCCTTCTCTACCTCATTATCATCTGCTCACAAATTCCCTTTCTTATACCTAAAATCCACCGGACCGGGGCTCTCTTCTGAGTTATGTGCATGCTATTTGTCTGAGCGGGCACTGGGGGGGAGAGAGTGAGTTGTGGGGCACTTGCGTTGTCCAGCACCAAAAACCGTAAAGAAAAGAACAGAAAGTTGTGAACACTTGTCATAATTCGGGAGAAACGTGACCCGTGAGAGGACAATGAAAAACTTCAGTCTCCCGCGAGCTAACCGGAGCTAACCTATGTTGCTCCCTGTTTACTGCTGTAGCCTGCAACAGCGCGCTGCGTGTGACATTGTGTTGTTCTTCTGCGCATGCGGGTCACTTTCAGGCCACGGACAGTTCACACTGGAGTCTGATATGGGCACATTTAAACTATAATGTGAACTGTCAAACAAAAAAAAACATCTGGGGAAAAAATCTGAATTGAGCATTAAGGCCTGCAGTCTAAACGTAGCCTTAAAGACACATCTTCTTGTGATTATATTCTTGTGCATTACTGGACATAAAAAACAGGTAACCTAATTCTCCAATTCTCTAAATAAATGATAAATCTGATAACATTTGAGAACATTTAATATAATATTTATTTTGAGAATCGTGTTCACGTCACTTTTTACATCATGCTCAGTCTGTAAAGATCTTGTCAAACAGCAAAGAACATTAACTTAATGGACGCCTAGGTCTGAAAGACATAAAGCCATCACTTTAACATAACATAAATGAAGCTAGCAATGTTAGGTATACCATGTTTGAAAGGGCCTTCAGTAGCAACCTCTCTAGCCTGCTGGCACAGTTTTGGACAGCCTGATTGTTGTCTGTCCACTTAATTAATCTGTCTCTTAATGACAGCCTTATTTTTCCAGGCCTGTTGGTTTAACCTTAGATAAAAGATCAGGATGTGTCCTATTACTTTGTCTCTTCCAACTTAGTCAAGTGATTCTGGAGCTGAGCCATAAACCGACTATAGACCTCAATTACCAGTTGAGTAATGTTACAAATACCAGAGGTTGTAACTATGTTCAGCAGCATGGAACAGCCTCTATAGGTATGAGCATATAGATGTATATGATCCTGTGACACAGTGACAAGCTGTTAAGTAATAACCTATTTACGTTGGAACATGGAGTTATATAAGGAGGAGGTGATGGCCTAGTTGTTGGACATTTGAGAAGATACATATCTCCTGTAG
>JAPMOB010048565.1:0-19600 GCA_029875015.1 Lepomis gibbosus | reverse complement strand
GGGAGCAACTCTCAAGCTTTTCTTACCCACTACTCTTAACTACAGAGTGTGATTACCTAGCCCATTAAATGATGAGAACACTGGCTTCTAGGCCGATCATGGTAAAGCTCATGAATGCATGGTTTGCTTTTGGGATGGGAGAGAAAAACATTACTGTGACAGATGACAAATGACTTTCTCAGCCAGAAAAGAGTTAACATATGGTTCTTATATTAACATAATAACACATTGCATTTCAAGGAGATAAAAAATGGAATTTCCTTAGCACATTTTGGCACTGCAGCTTTCTTCTGCAGAGCAGGAGCACAGCTCACCTGTATTCACAGAAGGTGTCATCATTCATTCCTTGTGACTCCACATCAGGGTGGAGGTCCTCCTTCTCTTTCACTACGGGGGAGAGGGAGATACACATTTTGCAGTGTCATTGTCAAAGAACAGCAACTTCATCGCTAAAAGTAATTACATATTACTTATATCACTTGTAGTGTTGGGACATAAAATCATTTGCCATGCTTCAAATTCAAATAGCTATAAAGCAAGATGTCTTTAACATTTTCCAAAGGGAAATAAACCAAACAGTAGCATTGGCCTTTTGCTAGTTTTAATCAGCCTCAGTGATTTTCTGTCAGACAAGTCTTGGAAACTAGATCTAAAGCAAACTCAACGTTAATGCTTAGTAAGTGTACAGGAATAAATTATCTGAACTTTTACATCACTTGAGTATATATAAGAGTTGAAATTCAAAAGTCATAACCAAAAAGCTTTTGAGACCAACTAAATATGACTGTGTAAACATTATATCAAGTATGTACACTGAAAGCCTCACTTCTGTGTGTCTGCACAGTGTGCTACACATCAGCTCTTTGTGTGAGTATGCTTTAAGAAATACCAGTTGCTTTCGAGAAAGACAAAAGAAGGGTTTCATGAAAGGAGCTGGATGGGCAAAGGGGGAATCCAAAGGAGCTGATGAAATATTCAGTGCTTCATGTCAAAAGCTACTGCAGGCAAAGAAGTGGGATGGCGGGGAGATGACGGGAAAGCAGGTTGAGAGGAAAGAAACTGAGTGAGGAGACACTTTGCAGCTAGGTACCGTTGTGAGACTGAATTTGGCTCTGATTCAAGATAGCACAAAGGCACAGGGGAAGGAAGGTCTGCACAGGTGAGGGGTTGGGAGGTGTAGAACAAAGCCAGCTGGTTCCCACTCATCTGGCCTGACAAGATGTGTAATCAGAGGTACCAAGCAGGACTAACGGGGCCACAGAAATTGTTTCACAAGAGGTAAACCTACACTAGCTGCAAGCATCTTGTGGAGCATTCATAGTAAGTGATATTCGGCTTGGCAGGGTTAGCATGCGGTTTCCAACTTGCATGCATAATGCATTTCCATAAAGGTCTGGGGTCAGGATTGAGGCCCATTGCACATTTTCATTCTCTCAGGATGTCAACCAAATTCAAAAGTTGAATTAAAGTGTCAAAAATTGGTGATGTTTAAATACTGAGAAATAATTACATCGCTTATATCCAAGTCAGATTGGTCTATTCTATATCATGTACTGTGCATTTCATTGTTGAAATGAAAAGTTGAATTTTGGTTCACCTGAAGTGAAACGACAAAGGGACCCAACCCTGGTCAAAAACTAACTGACCTTTTTCCATGGAGAACATGTCTTGTCGCTGGAGCGGCGGTGGCGTACCTGCATACTTGCCACCTTTGTTTTTCTGCACAAAGCAGGCCATGAGAGCAACGAGGGTGAGCAGCGCCACAGCACACATGGTCCCAATGAACCAGCCCTGAGTTGAAAAGTCGCTCCGCTGCCCTTCCACGACTGAGAACAAAAACAGCAAAAAGACACAGAGCTCAGGGATCATCTTTTCACATCTGCCTATTTGAGTATGACAGTCCCCTCAAGCACTCCTCATACAACTTTATCTTTGACTGAAAACAGAAAAACATGATGGATCCTAGTTTGAGAGGATGTTCTCACGTCGTATTTGACTCGCAGTCCCTTCAGCTATGAAACTCTAGCGCTTCTGAAAGAATATTAGATAGGAACAAGACAAAACAAATGCACAGAGATGCGAAAAAAATAAAATAAACTCACAGATTCACCACAGTCAATATCAATTTGTAAATGATGTGCTTGTATTGTTACGGTAGGTTAGAAGTCAAATCACTACATTCTATTGACTGTGACATTTTTCTCTCCTCTCACCTTTGACTCGAGTCTGGATTACGTCTTCGAAAATGCTAGCGTTATCGAACAGCCTCTTGGCCAAGAGGCGTATGGTGTACACCACCCCAGGTTTGAGCCCATCAATTACGTGGAAACTTTGAGAAGTGTTAACAGCCTCTGAAATCCGCCAGTTACCATCACCTACACAGCCAAGCACAAGAAGTGCACAAGCAGCAAGTCTGTATTAGCATTCATGCTATCAAAAAAGAAGATAGGATGAGCTGAGCCAAGTAATAAATGTTCCCTAAGTTACTACATGTATTTGTTGCACTATATATAACTTTAAATAAATCTTAACATTTTTAGGCAATAATAAAAATGACGGAAGTAGCCATGCAGACTTTAGGCTTATGATATATTTTTAGATGTTTCTATAAAACCTGCACCTAAAAATGATGCCACCTAAAATTCCTATCAATGTTGAGCAAGGCGGGGACAGGAAAAGTAGCTTACGGTTATTCATATAAGCCACATAAAGCTGCGAGTCCTGCTGCTCTTCTGTGGCAGTCCAGCTGATTTTGGCAAAGGTGTCACTCACATAAGAGCTTATGTTCAACAGGGCTGGAACTGATAAAAGAGAGAAGAAATAGGAGGAGGAAAATAAGGAGGCAAGGAAAACACAGACAGGCACAGAGAAAACGAGAGAGAAGGCAGGAAAAGAGGATTAACAAAAGCAAAATGGGATCCCCCCGCAGCTTGAGAACAGTGCAGCTAGCAGAAACCCTTCAAGACGACAGTTCAAAAGGCAAAGCTGGGCCCCAGACTTAATTGAGTGGAGCTGGATTTTGGTTCATAAAGGGTAGATATAGAGATCGTGGGCGGGAGTGACATCTTGTCTTCACACTCTCTCTCTCTTAAGCAAAGCTGGATTTCCTGACATCCCCCCACCATGAGCAGATATCAGAATAGACTGAAATGACTCCATTGAATTCCATTGTTAGTTGAAAGTGGAGGTACATCAAGATGAGATCACAAGGATATGATTGGCTGTGCATGTGTGAGTGCGAGCTATATACCTAAAGGAGGATGAGTTGAATTGCCTGCGATAAAGCTGGGAGAGAGGTGAGAGCAGTTGTGGCCTGAAATAAAAGCGAATCCTCAGACATTAAATTCCTGCTACAATACTGTCAGCTCTATATTGTGCTATAAGCAGGCTCTATAGACTACATGAGGGTAGAAGTTAAGGTTTGGGTCTACATTGGTCTTTCCAGAACTGGTATTCAAGGATTGCCTGAACTATACTTGTACAACTAGAAAGGACAAACAGAGGCAGAGACTATGGCCAGCTACTCACTACACCAACACACCTAAAATCACGTCTGTCACTACTACTTCTATATTAGAGAGCTGCAACGGCTGCAGGCAGCGATACATACTGCTCTGAACAGGGGCCACAGCTGGAGTCGAGGACAAATCTTCAGAGGGATAAAAAGAAAATGAAATACAGAAGAAGATTACAAATATATGGAAAGCCAGCTTTAAGGTTTATAGACCAAGCACAAACACACACACACACACAATTATAGACACACGCTGACACACACAAATACGTGGGCAGTGCATCCTCACAAATACAGCCACATGCAGGTGGTTGCCTGTGTGAGTGATCTGTTACTGTTGACAGGGTGGGAGCTGCACCACCAGAGGGCATTGTGGAGAAAAAAGAGCACACGCTTTGTCCTCCGTATTGCTGAGATTACTAATTCTGAGCAGGAATTTAGTATGTAGTGTATTGGCAAATGCAGTGTACTCATTTGATGGACAATAATATCCCTGCTACAAAATTGAAATATTGATTCCATGAATATATCGGGAGAAAATGAATTAGGGCTGAAACGATTTATCGATAAATTCAAATAATCGATTACTAAAAAGCCTTGACACAAATTCTTTGCATCGATGCTTCGTTTAATCAATATAACTATAGAGTGCACTGTTTCGCACGGACAGTTATTATTGTCGCACATTGCACTTACTATGTAATCGAGTGAACACAACGTGATTACGATGGCGCTGTTTGCAAAGTGGAGGAAGAGAGAGAGGCTGCAATCCTTAGCTTTAATTAAATAACATTATTGTATAACGTAAGTGTTTTTCTTGTTATTGTTCTTTGCCTGGTTGGGCTGTGAGTTTGGCTTGCAATGTCACAGTCATGAGTTGCACAGCTGATCTGTGGGGGGATAGCGCACCACCAAACAAAAGTACTTCTAAGACAATTACTCGACGAATCGATTAAATAATTTGTAGAATCCACAATTACTAAAATCATTGTTAGTTGCAGCCCTAAAATGAATCACAAAATATTTGTATTTTGCTTTTTGTTCAACAAGTTTCCAGTTTTATTTAGCAGTTCACAAAATGACAGTTATTCAACTTGGAGTTTTTCTTAAACCTGCAATAGCTGGTAAATGCTCCAATTTGTTACCAGTTGGATATGGAACTGTGAGGGCAGTGAGACTGAACTAAAACAGTAAAGCTGTGGGCTGGACAGCTGAACAATGAGCTGGAACTCCAGTAAGGCCATAAAGTTACAGATTCAGTTGATAATTCTCTATAGGTTCATCACTTCAAGTGACCCCTTTCACATTGTCATTTGATACACTGTTAACAGAAATATTGATTATAGTACCTTTTTTGTTTTGTTGCACACTAAATGCCAAATAGTTCACTGTGCACAGTACAGTACATGCAGGTGTAGTATTCAGATAGGGTTTGGAACTGAAGCACAGCTACAGTTTCTCAGCATAGTTCTTACAAGTGCTTTTCTTTGAAATGGTGGGAATACAATGTGCATTTAAAAGTAATTATCACAATATGAACTTAACACAGTAGCTAGTAGTAAGCAGCTTCATAGCCAATACTGTATGCATTTTTATTAGTTAATAATTTTCAGGATTTGTACACTAAGTACATATAAAAACTGTTTGGGATCAGATTTACTTGAATTTAATGAGTGATTATTACATTTCTATTATTATCAGTGATTATGAGAAATGTGTGACATGGTTAAATGTTTTGGCTTTCATTCATTATCACTCATCATATTGGTCAGTTAATCTGAGTAATTTTCCATTTATACAATGATTTTACATCATTTAATTTGCATGTTGCCTGTATTAGTTCTCACATTGTCTAGTGTGAGTATCATGTGCCCCGACCTGAACTGAAAATAAACACTGCTTTACACTGACACAGCCTGCCCTGCACTGATTGCTGAATCCTGAGCTGATTGCAGAGGAGATGAAGCCCTTCATTATTATTGTTTCTAACTAAACTTTTTCAAACATTAAAGTTCAAACCATTAGCATATATGTTGGAGACTTGAACAACTTGGGTGTTCAAATGCTGTGCCAGAGAGCAAATAATTTAATCTCTGGAGGAGCTGGTTATTTTTGTGTGTCTCTGTCCTTTCTGTCATGTTAGCAGTCCACTTTATCTCTGCTTCTTTGTTATCTCATGAGACCTGATGGAGAAAAATAGATATTTTTCTCTGTCTGCTACACTCTTTGGCTTTGGCTGTTAGCTGTTCTCTCCCGGTTTTTCCTGCTCCTCTTTCTCACAGATCTTTCACCCTATCCTTTTGTTTTTTTGTTTTCTGTCTGTCACTTCAGCCACTCTCTTTGCATTACAAGCTTTTTAAACAAAGGCACATGGAAACACACACACATCTGCTGATACTTCTATAGCTTTTTTTTTGTTCTGGTGTGTCTGTAATTTGTTCAGGCTATTTTAAGCAAGATAACTGTTTGTTCTAACTAAATGATGATAAGCATTAAAAGCTCATTCACAAAGGTGAAATCTAAAAGGAACACTTCATAGACTAGATTCAGTAACTCATATGCAATTTTTTTTACTGCCTCCATCATCTCCGAATTCATGGTGCCCCTGCACTGTGCTATTGGCATCCATAAATCTACTCTGCTGCATTGTGACTAACATGCCCAGAGGGCAGAGCTCCAAAACAGAACCATTTTATCTCTCCACAGAGATTCTGCTCAAATATATTTACAAACAATGCATCTAATGGCTCTTATGCTGGACATCCACCTACAAGATGCAGAGCCTTCCAAAGGGAAAAACAAAAGCCAGAGAGGAATGAATAACTTTCATTAAAACAATTTAGAGATAGTGGACACATTCACCATCCCCCCATGAAATTCTAGCACTCATTTTTACTCAGTTTGTGTACTATCAGGGCTGAAATGAACACTTGCCAAATGCACCTGAAAACTGCACTGTGACAGGTAAGCAGGTCAATCTACTAGACATATTGGCTGTATCAAATTATGTGGTTCAACATACAACCGGTGCAACCGGTTTCAACGTGTTGAACTAAAACAGGTCTGCATGGCTTTACTTGATGTATGATACAAATTTAAGTAATAATCTCAAAAATTCTCATTTAATTAAATGTCAGTTAAGGTATTATTTATCTCTGAAAGAAGTGACACAATGGTGAGTGAGTCTATGGAGCCCAATGATGAAAGAAATAAGCGTTATTGCGAACTGCGTGTCAGTGGTGGCATTACCAGAAAAAAAATGCTGTATTAACTTATTACTAATGCAAACTTTTCTACTGCTGCAGCTTTAAAATTAAAAGCATTTAACTGGTTACTTAACTAGCTTTTATTATGTAGTCACAGGAAAGGCAGTGCTCTTGTCAGTGAGCTTAGCACTGACCACTATCGTTCCATTAAAAAAAGCTTCTACAAAACAAGACAACGGTCATTTTCAAAGATTTTTGACAGCAGGAATTTTGCAGGGAGTAATGGAACAAGAAGGAGCAGCCACAGTGAGCTGTTAGATGAAGAGCTGCAGGCGACAGGCTGCGCACAGTTCACAGTTCAGTATAGGTTCAGAGATGCTACAGCAGAGGTTTAGTTCTCTGAACTTGTCAGCTCATTAATTCATTCAGTGAGACTGCTCTGTGGCTGAAATGGATGACACTTTGAACAACAACCTGATGAATACACAAGGTCATTAACGGGTGGTGTGACTGAACATCACCATGATTTATCAACTCTATTCAAGCGCTAGAGAGATCATGTACAGCCACTGAAAGGTTATTAAGAAAAGCTTAACTGGAGGTTGATGTTTAATTTACAAAGAACCCTTAACTAGCCTACTCATAATAAAGTTGTATGCACTGAAAGTTGAGCATATTTCTCTGAGATAATCAGAGAAATTGTATTGTTCTTTATAATGGGTCAGCTGTTAAAACCTGCCCTTTTAAGACTCCACTGTGAGGAAAGTGAGTATAGTAAAAAACAATATATACAGTATGTTATCATCAAAGCTGGTATTGTAGTAAAAGATTACTATACTCCTTCACTCCTTCAAAAGACAGGCAACAACTATTTTTGTAGATTTTTGCCTCAAAACTCATTATGTTGGAGAGTAAATCCTACATGTGTCGTCTTGATTCAAGTGCTTTTAATGTGTTTTTAACGGTGACTAAGATGATGTCCTGAAAAGTATAACCACTACCCATGAGGCTGATATTTTTTGTGCTGTTGCTAGGTTGTTAGTCCTAAAAAAAAACCTAACCTGAACAACAAGGTTCTCAGAAATTACAAACTTGTCTCTAAAAGCAAAATACTTAACAGCTTTTAAAATTAATATTGTGGATATGTTCCAGTGAAATTTTAGAACAAAGCAAAACGCAACAATCTACATAGATTTAAATACAGAATTTTACCCAGCTGGTCACAACATTGACATTTCTTCAGAAATATCCAGTGTTTGTCATATATGCTTGGTGGGGCGCCCATGTATTATAACGGCCACCAAAGCACATTTTTGCGAAACACTTTACCATTTTACAAAGAAACACCGAGAGATGTTATCTGGTATTACACTACATGACACAAACACAGTAGATATTTTATAAGCATGGCCTAAAGCAACAGTCAACAGTGAATCGACCAGTGCAGATGTCATTCGATACCACGTCGGTTTTGATCTTTTCGATAGGCAATGTCATTAATAAGCCTCATCCACACACGGTGCACCTGCTGCTGTGAAAAGGGAATCGTGGGTGTAAAAATCCAAAAGACCAGTTCTATCTTTTCTGCGATTTTATAAAACATGCTGCTGATGGAGAGCAGACAGAGAGAGACACAGAAAGAGGCGGGGTAAGCCGGTGTGTTTGCAGTAAGAGACCATATCCAGAGATTAGGTGTATGTGCATGTGCGAATGTGGGGAAAAGACAACTGTAGGGAATGTAAGGTGAGAAGATTCAATTAGTGTGTAAACACTAAAGCCTAAAAATAAGGTGGAAAATTAAGTAGAATTAAAATGGTGAAATAAGAAATAACCTAATAACCCAGTTGCAGTTATATAAAATATCAGCCCAAAATGAATGGGACATTAGCAATAGAGACTCATTTTGTGACACTTTTGAACCAGGCAAGTCTTAAGTGGCTGAGGGACTGCATTTTTGTGCATTTTCGTGATGCTGCTGTTTACAACACTAGCACCAAGTGGGAACCTTCCAGTCTGAGAAGTGAGGCGAATGCGGAAGTCCCATAAACCTGCATTCTATCGAAGGCCAGCGAAAGGAGGGTTCCATTAGAAATAATGATAAAATGACTCTACTTCTCAGTTGATTTATTACCTCAGTAAAGACTTTCATATTAACTTTATGGTCTCAACCGCTATTTTCATGTCTTCTTTAATACAGCATGATGTTCATTTAGTAAACTATGGTAGAATTTAGAGGAAAACAGACCAGAAAGCAGAGTATGCTTTCTGGTCATTACCATGGCGACTTGTCAATCAGGCTAGACTGTGCACTGTGTAAATTTAAGCAGCACCGTTAAAAAAGCTTATTAGGAATTTACTGTTCATTTTCTCTGGTGAGTACATTTTGTTTGAAGCCTGTCGTTCGCTAGACAAAACTATCATCCCTGTTATAAAGGCCGTTAATGTGAATTAAAGATGCACCTTGCTAACCAAGCTAGCTAGCTTCACACAGAGCCGTTGGCTCCACCGTTTCATCCATATATGGTCACTTCCAGGTTCGCTGGTTGCAAAAAATCAACATGACGCCAACTAGCAGTCCACAAAATAACAGGTGACTATGTCTAATTCTTTTTTTGAGTCTGCGACTGTACGCTTCAAAACTGGTGGGGCTTTCATAGTCACACCAATGCAAATTATAACTGCCAGACTACCCTGACAGGTACATCGATTTCATCTACTCACCTCCAACAACAAGGGTGTTACTCTCCTGGGTCAGCGGAGGTCCACAACCTACTCGAGTGCATGCACTGAGGCGGAAGCGGTAGAGGCAGCCCTCCTCTAAGCCCTCAAGCTTCCGCTGGGTGATGTCAGCCCCAGTGATGTTTATCTCATGGGAATCAACCGCCTCAAGTGTGGTCTCATTAACTATAGAGGAAGGAGAAAGATGTCAGGTCATTTCACTTGGCATGAGTGAGGATACGACGGACAGATGCAGAAAAAGTCATCTATGTTGTTTTTTTTAATTTTTTATCAGTTTTTGAAAGACCTGGCCCATGGCATACATATATTATTATATTATGGAGGCAGCCTCCCATACATAAATCCAGAAAAAAGTAAACAAAGACTGGAAACTGGAGGAGACTGATATCTATTTAGACCTATCTTCCAATTTAATGTAAGCCCAGAACCGGTTTCTGGGAGACACCCTTCCTCCTGATCGCTACTTATTCTACTAAGTATGCATTTGTAAGATGCTATTTCCACCATTGCACTAACCTATTGTGTCAGTTCTTTGTTTTCTTACAGTGTCTTAGAGATATTATATCTATAATAAATGTTGGCTCATGGTGTATGTTAATGAAACACAGCTATAATGAGGGTCAGTTGTTGAGGGAGCGGGAAAACGGAGAGATGTCATGCTAGCTCATGCAAAAAAGTGTCAAATGTAAGAGAATACATGTCGTGACAGGTGAGCTGAGGAGGAATACATTATGAAGAAAGGCGAGAGGAGATGAAAGGAAGAGATAAAGAGCTCAAGGTGGAGTGCGGTGTAAACAAGTGGCAATGGATGAAAGGAGGAGGAGAAAAGGAAAAAGAAAAAGAAGAAGAGGAAATGGTAGACACATGATAAAGGAAAAGCTGAAAAAAAGGCAAATGAAAAAGGAAGGGAAAAAATTACAAGAACAGGTAGAAAAAGCAAACAACGAAGACAAAGAGAGAAAAAAGAAAAAATTAAACATAAGGAGAAGCAGTAGAAGGAAATCAGAATTGAAGAAATCACAAGCAGCATAATGCATCACTAAACTCATATTATAGATCAAAGTACAGTATGTGTGCAGACTGTAGAAAGCAGAATACTTCTCCTGAAACACCCTTTGTTGATGTCATTACTGTGCTAATGTTGACATGCAGGTGAGAACTGAATGTGTGCCAAGCCTAGTGCTGCTTCAGAAAACAGATATTTGTTTGCAGCACCAAAAGCTGGATATTTTATGTGTTTGTGAACACCATCATTGATTAATTACACAGTAGTTTCACAACTCACCTGGATGTGCACACTGTGCATGTAGTGCGACATTTATTATATTACATTCACAGAATTATCAGATTTTTTTTAAGAATATGCTTGAGTTACATGGTGAATCAATTCAACCGAAAAACCTCCAACACCCACAGATTGCACTGTGTGGGAATATCTGTGTAAGGTCTGACATCTGATATGGCAAAAAGCAGAGAGTGTATTGAAGAGCTGGCCAGACTCCGTGGGCACTGGTGGAGGCGGCAACGGGCTGTCTCTGCCTTCACATTTTTACACAAAAGACTTCAGAAA
This sequence comes from Lepomis gibbosus, assembly GCA_029875015.1. NCBI lineage: Eukaryota > Metazoa > Chordata > Actinopteri > Centrarchiformes > Centrarchidae > Lepomis > Lepomis gibbosus. The sequence continues at coordinate 8,571 of JAPMOB010048565.1, read as the reverse complement.
TGTCAGCCAACAAGAGTGTAGGCTTTGAAAACGGAGGAAACCTAATGAAAGCCCCTCACACATTCACCCGAACGGTGCGTAAGCATAAAGGTGGGGTTTTGCTTCTGAAATGCTGCTGAGTGACAAATGCCAAAGAAATTTGTGGAAGAGGCACTGGCTTAAATTATCCTTTTGGAAGAGAACCTGCAGTCCAGGAGGATAGGAGATAAGGAACACAGAGGAAACTGTCCAACCACAATGTAAAGTACCCTGCTCAATTGGGCTGTTACGGACCATTTTGGAGTGTTCGGTGTTAAACAGTGCAACCTAGTGTCTGGAATGATAACACAACAGAGGAGAGGAAAGGGTAGTGTATGCAGTATGTTTTCAGGTTTATCAAATGAGCATCAAACCTGTAGGCACTAAAAGTAAACTACCCCTCGACACTTCCTCCCCTCCGACTTGATCTTACCTGCTCTCCACTAACAGTGCAGCTACTCTCATGATTACACTTCACGCACTTCACACATAGCACTGAGCTACAGCAAAGAGAAATCTATTAATGAAAAGCCTTACATAGCCTGCTCTATTTAAGCCAATGAGCGGTTAGTCAAACAACAGTGTTAATGTACATACTGAGGTGATACTGCAGGAGATAACCAGTGAGGATGCCGTGTGCTTCCAACGGTGGGCCCCATACTAGGAGAATGGAGTCTCTCTGGGCGTTGGAGGCAGTCAGGATGGGCACTTGTTCAGGAACTATGAAAACAACAGTAATGTTAATACATCTAATGTGCAGGCATGTTTCTCTAGCTGCTTTTTATTTAATTGGAGGTAGTTAAATATGAGTGGCAGTATGTTTTAATGTCCAAAAATAGTTCTAGGATGCTTGAATCATGGCAGTCCAAATAAATTAAGATTTCTGTCTCTCATGTCAAGTGTCTTTACGTGCATGATATTTTTTCTGTGCATTCAACTTTTTTTTTAAAGCTTCCTCACCCTTTTTGTATTTGTTAAACAGATGAAAAGCATGCTGTCAGAATCTATTAATATTTAGGTGTTTTTCATTTCTGAAGTTTAATTATAGGACACAAAATGTCTCCTACTTCACTGAAAGGTACATTCAACAATCCACATCACTCTTGTGTAAGTTGCATCCTGGACCATGATTGATTCCCAAACTAGTTGTGATGTCACAGATTCATGCTTATACTCAAAGTTAGGGTGAGCACAAAAACATTTCCCCCTTCAGCAGATGAAGGTGAAAACAGCCTTCTACTGTCAAACGCTGCAAATGTATTATTCTGCACAGCGAAGCACAAAGATCAAAGTGAAGTAACAATAAGCAAAACACATTATTGAGTGGAGAACGACTTCAACGGAAATGAAATGTGTGCTGTTGTTAAAATTCCTTTTCAAGTTGCCTGAGTCACTTTCAATGTCCACCGTGTGTGTTTGCATCACCTCACCTCCCTCTGTAGTGTTAAAAGTGGCCGGGTCACTGTTTGGTCCTTTGCCCTTCTTGTTGAAAACATTGACAGTGAGTCTGTACTCGGAGAAAGGTTGGAGGCCTGACACAATTGCGTGACTCCTATTCCCAGGAAAAGACAGGGACTGGCGCTCATCTAAAATCTTGTTGGGATTCAGCAGACTCCGTTTTCTCAACCACTGAACCTGTGAGATGAATGGACAATAGTGAGGAACAAGTCTGAGCAGACCACAGAGAGGAGAAGGAAGGGAATTACAATGAGAGACAGAAAGTGAGACAGAACAGTGAAAAGGGATATGTTGAGGAGCAGCAATTAAAGTCTGGTTTTCCCTTTAATGAGGCAGATCTCTGAAATCCAACATCACATATACTGTGAATCTGAGATGAAGCTTCAAATGATGCTATATGTTAAAACAGCTACTTCACGTTGTCATTGTCACACTGTCAGCCACTGTGCTGTGTAAACACTTTTAATGACAACAAAGGTGACAGAGAGATGTAAGGAAAATGTGCCAAAAAGAGGAAAAAGAGGAAAATATAATTTTTAACAGGTATTGTATTAGATTAAAAACTAAATAAACAAATCATACACCAGTATGCAAAAACGCAATCTGTTAACTTATTTCTTGTTTAATTCACAAGTCTCCTAATATTTCTCTTAAAACTGCTGCTTCTGTGAGCACATGCAGGAATCTTATTGTTGAGTTCATCCTCCACAGGTTGTGACTGCTACTGCTTACCTTACTAATGACAAAATCATTCCACCAGAAAAACCACACCACTCAGAAAACAACTATTAAGGGGATTTGAATCTCTCTCTTTGGGCTAATTACTATAATGACTGTCCTTACCAGATGTTAATTTGTCAGATTTAACTGACATTTAATCTTTCTTTCAGAGTGAGTATTATGCTTTAAAAGCAATATTAACGTGCCACTCGTAATTTTCATGTTTGATTATACAATAAGCATTTTATTATCACACTACTATGGAAGCTTTGCTTAAAAGAGACCTATTATCCTTTTCCATATTTTATGACTTATATACAATGTTACAGTGTTGGATGTTCATGTTAAACAGGGCCAAAACTTCAAATAATGAGGTAAAAGTTTTAAAAGAAATCCCTGTAAGCCAAAACCTCAGATTTCCTTGTGTTCTGAACGCTCAGTTTTAAACTGCTTTTTTTTACTAGCAGCGCTGTTTGAAGACACACTACATGGAGCCGGTATTCCACATATGGTCATTTGCTCACACAGCTATGCTCAGTCTGTCTGTACAGCTCAGGCTAACAACAGCCTGGTAACAAGCTTCAGGTCTTGCCCAATCAGAAGACAGTGGGCTTTGAGAGAGGGTGCCTTAAAGAGACAAGAGCTTCTACAGCTTGTTTCAGATGGAGGCTGAAATGAAGGCCTACATGAAGGACCAGCATAAGATAGAAAATGATTTTTTAAAAACCTTGAATCATGCATAGCTGCCATACAGGAGTCACAGAACAACAGTATAGGACTAGAAATGCAGCATAATAAGTCTCCTTTAAAATATTTGAATCACATCTGAGGAATGGAGCAACTAAACAAGAAGAAGATTCACTGTTGTAAAATCACATAATCAACATAATCATCAGTTGTCTCAGTTGTCTCCTGCTACATTAAAATGTGTGTGCATTTACAGTATTGGCTAAAAACAGCACAAAAAAGACAAAACAGTGGAAGTCAGTGGTGTCTCTTTCATGGTGAGCTGTGTTTGGTTATGACACACTAAAGACAGGTGAGTGAAAACGGATAGGGAATAGGTAACTTTAAAAACAATATGGTAGAATAAAGTTGCACTGGGTAATTCAGCAATAATTACAGATTAGAGAGTAAGTTACCTAGTCTGCTTTTACAAAGCCGTGCCAACTGCAGCTCATTATCTTTTTGCACCAGTATTATGTCATTTTTGTATAGGTCCGATTACCAAGTCAATAATTGGTCATTACTGCACATGTTATTACAATATTCATGAGACACACCCTAATTATCTCTTTGTATGTAGCTCATGTAAACACCAAGTAATATATTGGTACTAAAAAAACACTAGTGTTTGAGTCTCTTTGTTGCCATTGAAAGTCAGTCAGTTATACAATGTAGAGTAAACGAAATCAAGCTTTCAGACCATGAAAACTTACATCGTAGCCCCCTAGATGACCCCTCACTGTGGCAGGTGGAACCGGGGTCCAGCTAACCCTCAGAACAGTGGTGTTCATCACCTCCACTGCAACATTCCGTGGTGCTGCAGTAGGGACTGAAGAACACATAGAGGAAGGTCAGGAATACAGTGACTAACCCTACCATAATGAAACAATACAGTTGTTTACATTGTTTGGATTTAGACTGTGCAGAAATAATCTGTTTCTGGAGAAAGAGGTAAATAAAAACAGTGATTCTGGTATATATACTCAGGTGGACACCAAACTAGGCAGCTTCATTGTTCAAATCAGGAGTATTTTTTATACTTTCAGCAGTAATAAACCAACACCAAACATGAAATGAAAATGCTCTCGGTACTTTCTTCTCTACTACGCGTTACTATACTGCTAAGAAATGACAGAAGCAATGCAGACACTAGAGAGAGAAGTAGCCATTGTGCCTCAGTAAGTCTACAGCGCAAAGTGTGTCGTGATCTGTCAAATCCCCCACAGCTTCTGAGACAGAAGTGGAAATTTGACATCCCTTTGCTCTACAAAGGTTATCTGCCTCCTGCTGGACTCAGCAAAGGTTTTTTTTCTTTTTTCAGAGGGGAGGAAAAGTCACTACTGCGCACCTGCACAGGGTTAAAACAATGGGCAAAAGGAAAAGAAAGAAAGAACTTAACCTGACACATTTTCCCGCAGACAATGCCAAAACACGACTGATGACAGGGTGGAATATGATAACACAAAAAGTGCACAGTAAGTCACAAGCAAAACAACAGCTACATGTGTTAGTTTATCCTTAATGTATAGTTTAATGAAAGATAGAACTGAAGTGAGTTGCATATAAACATATATACTGAAATTCTGACATTAAATATATGAATGATGTGAATATATACAGTAGAGGAAGTATTAAATCTATAACTCACCATCCTCTCCAGAGTAACCAGTAAAAACTTTAGGTTCTGGTGCCCAGCCGTGGCTGTTCCTGCTCTGAATTTTGATCTCGTAGGGGACAAAAGCGGATGTGTTCCTCACAACAAAAAGGTGTCTTCTGACTAGATGGTCAGTCCAGTTGTTTTCCACCCCAAGTTTCCTGTAGCTCACCTTGTACTCCAGGCCTGGGCCATTGTGTTCAGTAGGCAACAGTGGCTACAACAGGACAGTGTGATGATGACTTAGAAATCTTGAAAAATGCTTCCAAACTCTAATAGTTTCTAGTGTGCAATCTTATAGATATATTTTCTCTTTCTCTTACCTCCCAGCTAATGTCCATTTGATGAGGATGATGGCCTTGAATTTTGATGTTTTCTGGGTTCCTATCAGGAGCTTCAAAGATAAGTTACATAATCATATATTAACAAATCGAAAAGATTCTCACTATTTTAGACTATAGTATTGTACTGCTAAAATACAAATATCTTCCATGGCTCTGGGATGATTTTGTTTGTGTTTCTTGTTTCCTGTTTTATTTTGAAGTTGCTCGGCCCATGGTGTAATTGTCACGTTTTGCTTCCTGTCTGTGTGCCCTGATTGCTTGATTAAGTTCACCTGTGTCTTGTTATCTCATTCTTACTAGGGTACTTTATTGGTGTGTTCCCCTTACTCTGCCAGTTCATACCACTACTTCTCAATTTTTGTTTAGTGTTCAGCACTGTTCCTTGTGTTCCCTCATGGATTTCTACTTTTTCTGTGGATTTTGGCTTATTGCCTTTGTTTCTGGATGTATGTTTCTTTATCTTGAACTGCCTGCCTCATCTCACTTATAAGTTTCACCTTGTGTCAATTAACTAAACTAAACTGGTGTCTGCACCTAGGTCCAAATCCCCTGTTTTCCTGTGTCACGGCTTAAACATAACATAACATATCTATGCATTTTGTCAAGCCAAAACAGACTTGCAAACTGGCAAATGTAGTACAAGCATCCACATTTCATACATACTCCTATTAAAATGAGAGCCATGTTTAAGCAGCAACATGTGCTGGTGTTAATACTTTGCACTTTTAGGGCTTCTGAAACCCAGAAAAATCCACTCTCCCTACTACTACAAATTCCTGTAGCCAAAGGCTGGCCTCTACACACAGCACCTCTCTGCACATTTTAAAAGAAATGTTAAAATTTTGCAAGCTTTCACAATCAACAGATAACCACAGCAGGAAATGTTAATTAAAGGGAGCGAGTCTTACCAGCAGGGGGTGTTCTGTATCTCTCAGTTGGCTCACTGGGGGGTCCAGGTCCAACGGCATTAACAGCATACACTCTGAACTGGTAGTTTAGGTGTCCATGTAGTGCAAGCTCTGCTGTTGCCTGGTTACCGGGTACTTTCTGTAGCACCTTCCATTTGCCAGGGTCCCATTGGCTCTCCTCATACTCTACTACAAATTCTGTACTCGTAGAGGAGACACATACAAATGAATTTAATACCATACAAGTGATAATGACAACTGCTGAGAAAGCATGCAATAGACTTTTATTAATTTTACTTAATGTACAGTCCATAACACATTATTGATTATCTGTAGTGCATGTTTAACACTAGGCCAATAGGCCATAGTTCATAGTTCCCCTGGCTTTTCAGTCTGTATGCTAAGCTAGGCTAATTGCCTCCTGACTCCAGCTTCGTACTTAATTCACAGACATGAAAGTGGTATTAATCTCATCCAGAGATGCTCACAAGTCTTTGAGCTGGAGTCCAAGTCAAGTCTCAAGTATCTCATGGTAAAGTTGTATCACCTGCTGTAAGTCAACACACTCCCCAGACTTTTAAACCCAGTGTAACGTTAACCAAATAAAACTGTGACATTGCATAATCAACAATAAACCTGTAACCTGTTTTTAACTTATAGAGCACAACCATGTAGCCTAATGTACAATGTGTCTACAATTAATGACTGCTTATAAACTACTGTATGTCAACAAACCCTGTTGATTTACAAACCCAGTGTAACTAACCTGTTTTTAATTTACAGAGCACAACCATGTAATGTGCAATGTAATCACTGACTGCTCATAAACTACTGTAACTCAACACATCCCCCCGACTCTCAAAACAATAAACTGTAACCTGTTTTTCACAGAGCACAACCATGTAATGTGCAATGCAATCAATGACAGCTTAAACTACTGTAAGTCAACACATCCCCCATTCTCAAACCAGTGTGACGTTATTTAACTAAATAAAACTGTAAGGTTACATGATCAACAATAAACCTGTAACCTGTTTGCAGCCAACGGTAATGATTAATGTGATGTCAGCCAGCGGGATGTAAAGGATTACTTTAATCGACACCAGTTTGGCAAGTAAACAATGCCTCATTCATCTTTTCATAACGAACGACAGTCAGAAACCTCTCATATGTCGTAGCTGAAGCAAGATGCAAGTTAGATGGCCAATGCTAAACATCACCACAGGGTACTAACCTATTTGCATTCAGCGTGTCTTTGTTTGGGTCGTGTTATATGAAGTTTTAAAGTCAAAGTTTATGATGAATGGCCCAGCAGCTGCCAGTGTTGTGTGGCCGCGCACAGCTGATACTACGTGTTACGTAGGCAGGTTATAGGTAACAGAGGGAGGGGAATAACAGAGCTCATCAGACGTTTCCTAAAAATAAACATTGTTCACCATTCCCGCACATCGAGTCCGAGTCGAGTCTGAAGTCTTTTGAGGACGAGTCTCAAGTTGAGCCCCCTTCTCTGATAACTCATCTAAAAAAGTGCATCTCCCAAAACTTCACAACTTTGAACTACAGCTTAAAAAGTTACTTTCCTGCGTCAATGCATTACAGAATTAAATTCATTTTTTGTTATTTCATGCAAATTTGTGTAAAGCACACCCTCATTTCAAATTGTTTAATCAATTCTTTTTAAACTAAAAAAACAACTTGACAATGAAAAATAGGTCACATGTAGGGATGAATCTCGAGAGGATTTTTACCTGAATCTGACATTCCTCTCAGCCAAACAGGTTTATTTCGTATTTCAGCTTATTCTTAACTGTCCAGCATGCAACATTGCTGTTTTGGTTCACAGTTCTCTTAGTACCTGCTGCAGCTGAAAGCTAAAAAAACACTGTACACTATAACATAGTTAGCAATTAGCTGGGTGTGTAAATAAGCAACTGTTGGCTAACAAGTTAACCAGATCAACTCGGTCAATATGTTGTCAAGACTTGCTCAGTCAAAACTTGTTTCCGCTGCTCCCAAGAGGCCAAAGAAATAATCTATTGCAGGGTTAACTGAACTATAAATACTTTTTGCCAAAAATCCCCTACTGCATGGCTTCATCCTTGATTCTGAAATGAAAGATGTTTAAAGTACTTACGCAACACTACACCAAGTGCATCAAAATTAGGATGATTCATAAGCATCTCAGTTAACTTGCTAAGAGTACCCAAATGACTACTTATCATGTGGGAAATGATAAATGAGTAAACAAGGGAGTCATTTCAGACACAGTCATAGCTTTTGGCAATTTCTATGGCAAACAAATTCCATTAAATGAATACACACATCCACCTGGTGCTGAGCCGAACTGTGTGATCCATAGATATTTTTCAGAGAAGAGCTGGCCTCACAACTGATGTCTATTGCTTGAAGATGTTTAATTAAACAAATAAAATGACCGCACATTTCACTCTAACAAAGGATCTTCTTCAGGCATGTCTATTCTAACGTCTGATCATAGAAAACACATTCCAAAGCTAGCAAACATTAAAAGCCTACAAGAGGACACATTTATCAGTTGATATAACTTCTTATCATCACTAAGTTCCCAAAATAAATTAGTCCCTTTTTGAAGCATAAATGAGACAAGCTTCCCTGCCAGGGTCCTCAGTACTACACAGCTATTTGCAGCAAAATCTCTCCTTTTCACAACAACGGAGACATGACATAATTTAGTCATGTACAGTAACTGAATTAGAACTTGCAG